>JAWHQI010000306.1:3000000-3274172 GCA_033032865.1 Dactylorhiza incarnata | reverse complement strand
ACCCCCCCCCCCCCCCCCCCCCCCCCCCCCCCACCCCCCCCCCCCCCCCCCCCCCCCCCCCCCCCCCCCCCCCCCCCCCCCCCCCCCCCCCCCCCCCCCCCCCCCCCCCCACGCGTGGATTCAAAGCATGCCTTGGCTGAGGAGAGCTCCTCGGTCACGGTACGCACGGAGGCCTCCACCCGGCGAAAATGATCCTTGAACGGTGTCGTCATGCCGCCAAATGCGAGCCGGACCTCCCCTCGTAGGAGATTGAGTTCAGCCTCCAGCCTCTCCACCCGACGCTCCAGCACGCCAACACGGACGAGGGGGTCGGGTCCGGAAGATAGCCTCCCCTCCCGCAGCTCCTGGGTAAGAGTCTCCAAGCGGCTCAGACGGACGAAGACGTCGGGACGGTCCCCGACGGGCTCCGAGATTGCAGTAGGAGAGTGGGGTGGCGACGAGACTTCCTTTCGGCTCGACTGGCCCGTCGAAGTCTTGCCCCCTCCAGCAGATGAGTCATCGTGAGCAGTCGAGAGGGCGGCAGGTTCCCGGACGAGAGAGATAGGACTCACCCGAGCGTCTGCACCCGTTCCCTCTACCACTCTTCGGATCCCTTCGAGGTCATCCGCGAGAAGCTATGAACAATGAAAAAGCACGTTGTCATGGACAGATATAACCACAAGTGTGAAGCAGGAAGGAGGAGAGAACCGATACCATATCCATATCCAGTCCGCGGGCAAACTCGGTCACCCCATGAGAGGATGATGACGCAGCCTCCTTCACCAACTCGGGGCGGGGCTTCTTCCGAGGCGATCGCACCGCAGGGCGGGTAGGAGAAGACGGAGGGCCATGGACCAGAGCTTTAAGCTCCGTCGCGTCAGACGAACCCTTCCCAGCAAAGTCTTTGAAGCGAGCCCTGAAGTCTCGAGGTGGATCCATCTCGTTCGAAGAGGGGGGGGGGGGGGGGGGGGGGGGGGGGGGGGAAGCACTCAGGAAGGGTGCTCTTCTCACCCTTCTCTTCGAGGGGTCTTATATAGCCATCAGGTGGAACCCTCCAAAGATTCCCTCCGGGTCCCACCAACTCGTTCAATAGGTCGGTTGGACATTCTTTCCGAGCTTGAGTCAAGCTCGCAAAGAGCGAGGATTGTGTACAACCCTCATATTTCTCGAATCGGTGTGACCCGACCCGGACGAAGCCTAGACAGCGAAAATGATCGAGGCGAGCAAAACGACCCGCGCGAAGAGGTCACGGAGGGAGTGGGAGAATTTCCCTCACTCATCCGGGCGAGTGGGAGCAGCCCTCCCACTCGTCGGGCGAGTGGGAGCAGCCCTCCCACTCGCCGGGCGAGTGGGAGGCCACTCGCCGGGCGAGTGGGAGGCCACTCGCCGGGCGAGTGGGAGGCCACTCGCCGGGCGAGTGGGAGGCCACTCGCCGGGCGAGTGGGAGTGGCCTCCCACTCGCCGGCCCAGTGGGAGTGGCCTCCCACTCGCCGGGCGAGTGGGAGCAGCCCTCCCACTCGCCGGCCCAGTGGGAGGAGCCTCCCACTCGCCGCCCCCTTTGGGCGAGTGGGAGGGGCCTCCCACTCGCCCGGTGTAGGTCGGGAGGTCAGTGTGACCTCCCGTGAAAGGGGGGGGGATGGACACCTCGAGTCCCACTCGCCCCCTTCACACGTGATCGGTGGTGGTCATGGTTGGACTGCGAATAGCAGGATTTTTGCTATCCGCAGTCCATTTTTGGGAAGTCTATAAATAGACCCCCATGGGCACCTTGGGAAGGGTTGGTTACTACCCCCTCCCTCGCGTGATCTTGTGAGCAAGCACCTCCCCTCCCTTGTCATCCTTCAGCTGACAGTGAGGTGGTTCTTAGTGCCCTCCAAGGTGCCCAGGCTCAGCATTGGCTTGGGAGGGGAAGCGCTCTAAGACCTTCCGGGTATGTGGTGGGACCTCCGCGCTGCAGCTTAAGGGGTCCATTTGTGGATTCGAGTGTTCAACAAGTCCAAGTCTTTCAGTTCTTAGTGACCGGTCAAGGGTCTAGGCTTAGAACAAGTAAGGGTTAGTCGCAACCCCCTTTCGAACGCTGAAACCGGGAAACTGGTTTCAACAGCTGCTTCATTCAATGTCCCCTCAGGTGTATCGAAGCTATATGCTGTTGGACTCCACATATAATATTTGGACGAGAGCCCGTGATACTTACTCCCAGGCAGGCAGTTCGATGCAGGTATATGAGCTCACTCGCCGTGTTCTGGAATTGAGACAGGGGACTATGACCGTTGCCGCCTACTACTCTGAGTTTGAGCGTCTTTATCAGGAGTTGGACTTCTTTAGTACCTTTACTACTGCTTGTACGGTTGATGCGGTGGCACTTCAGAAGGATAAAGACCGTTTCCGTGTTCATGTCTTCCTTATGGGCCTTAGCATGGAGTTTGATGCTGTTCGTCTGCACATTCTCCATCGTGATGAGAATCGCCGTCGCACTCTTGGTTCTGCTACCGATCACTCTGCGCTGGCAAGTATGACTCGTGGTCCTTCCCCTGTTTGTGGTCATTGCGGGAAGACAGACCATGTCAAAAGCTCTTGTTTTCGTCTGCACCCGCACCTTGCTCCAAGTGGTCGGGGCTCTGGTACTCGCGGTAGAGGAGGGTACCGTGGCGGTGGTGGTGGTGGTCCCTCTGATAGCCGCTCTCAGTCTTCTGCTCACTCTACTGCCGTTCTGGACGATACTTCTGTAGGCCTGTCTACCGCTGAGTTAGAGGTCTTCCGCCGCCTGTTGCGCTCTCACACTGACTCTACTCCTGCTTCCTCCCATGCTGCTGTTGCCACTTCAGGTCTGTCCAGTGCTCATGCCGTGTCTTCCACACCCTCCGAGTGGATAATCGACTCAGGTGCGACCGACCACATGACTGGCTCTGCCTCAGGTTTTACCTCCTATACTCCCCTTTCTGGTCGTGATAAGGTTATTGCTGCCAATGGCTCCCTCTCTGCCATTGCCGGTAAATGGACAGTTCCATGTTCTCCTGACCTATCACTTTCCTCTGTTTTACATGTTCCTTCTTTTCCCAGAAATTTACTCTCTATTAGTCACTTGACTAACTCCTTACACTGTTCTGTGACATTCTTTCCTGATGTTTGTGTTTTTCAGGATCTGGCTATGAGGCGGACACTTGGCAGTGGTAGGAATGTCGGCGGCCTGTACTTGCTGAACCAGTCTTCTCCCAGTGCCCTATCTTCCACCAGATCTCCGACTCTTGATGATCTTCGACGATGGCATCAGCGCCTTGGCCACCCTTCTCCTTTATATCTTACTAAATTGTTTCCTGTTTTTCATCATTTACTTCCGTCATTTTCTTGTGATGCTTGTGAACAATCTAAACATGTACGGTGTCGTTCTACTCATTTGTCTGTCCCTAGTCTGTATCCATTTGATGTTATTCACTCTGATGTTTGGGGTCCATCCCCTGTTCTCTCTTTATCTGGATTTAGATGGTTTGTAACGTTTATTGATTGCTACTCTCGCACTACTTGGCTTTATATGCTTAAAAGAAAAGTGACGTTCTTTCTTGCTTTCAAAACTTTCATAAGATGGTGGTCCAACAATTCGGAGGCACAATACGTGTGTTACGTAGTGATAATGGTGGAGAATATGACGATCGCGGTGTCTTTGGGGCTTACCTTGCGGACCATGGTATAATCCATCAAACTACATGTGTCCACACCTCCACTCAAAATGGGGTGGCCGAACGGAAGAATCGGCAGTTGCTGGAGGTGGCCCGGTGCTTACTTCTTTCTATGCACCTCCCTAAATCCTATTGGGGGGATGCTGTTCTTACCGCCGCACATCTCATTAACCGCCTTCCGTCCCGTGCTCTCTCGTTTGCTACGCCTCTCTCTCGCCTAGAACAAAAACACATTGTCCACACCTCTCATCTTCCCCCTCGTGTCTTCGGCTCCGTGTGTTTTGTTCATGTCCATACCCCGCATCGTGATAAACTTGATGCGCGGTCTCTTCGATGTGTTTTTGTTGGTTATTCTTGTACCACCAAAGGGTATAGATGTTATCACCCTCCGACACGTCGGTATTATTGTACTGTCGATGTCACCTTTCGTGAGGGGGAGTCGTACTTTGGTCCTCGTCAGGGGGAGATGATTAGTACTGGTGCCGAGATGACCGACTCCCCGCTTCCGATTTGTGCTACTCATCCTTCTGTTCCTGCTCCTCCACCTGATCCCGTTCCGCCACCTGCTCCTGTTCCTTCTACCTCCGCTCCTCCGATCATATATACATACTCCCGTCGTCCCACGACTGTTGAGCATGTGCAGACTGAAGATGTTCCGCCAGTACCGGTGAATGCCTCCAGCCCAGATTCTGATGACGACCTCCATATTCCTCTTGCCCGTCTTATAGGTAAGAAGGGTAGCACTAAACATCCCATTGCCAACTACATTCGTTATGATCACCTTTCTCAGGCACATCAAGCCTTTGTTTCTTCTCTTTCATCTATTGTTATCCCTAAGACATGGCAGGAGGCTGCTCAGATACCTGAATGGAAAGCGGCAATGGAGGAGGAATTGCGTGCCCTGGACAAGAATAAAACATGGCAACTGGTGAGCCTTCCTCCAGGGAAGCGAACGGTCGGATCCCGTTGGGTATTCACAGTTAAACAAAACCAAGATGGTGTTGTGGAGCGGTATAAAGCTCGTTTGGTGGCTCAGGGATATACCCAGGCCCAGGGCATTGACTACCAGGAGACCTTTGCTCCTGTTGCTAAGATGAACTCAATCCGCGTTCTTTTTTCTGTTGCTGCAAGTCGTAGATGGGAACTACTTCAGCTAGATATCAAGAATGCCTTTTTGAATGGTGATCTGGAGGAGGAGGTATACATGGATATTCCACCGGGCTCTGTTATCAAAGGGTCCAAGGGGAAGGTGTGCCGAGTTCTAAAATCTCTGTACGGCTTGAAACAGTCTCCGAGAGCGTGGTTTGGGCGTTTTTACAAGTTCATGCTTCAACTTGGGTACACTCAAAGTCATGATGACCACACACTCTTTATTAAGAAAAAAGGTGCTCAGGTCTCTATTCTTATTGTGTATGTGGACGACATCATCATTACCGGGGATCACATGGAGGAGATCATTTACTTGAAGGAACAACTGAGCAAGGAATTTGAAGTTAAAGACCTGGGAAAGCTTAAATATTTCTTGGGAATTGAAGTGGCAAGGTCACAACAAGGGATCTTCATCTCCCAAAGAAAGTATACTCTAGATCTTCTTGAAGAGACTGGGATGCTTGGGTGTGCACCCGTGGACACCCCCATTGAGGCTAATCACAAAATTGATGCAGATACTAGTGGAGAAAAGGTGGATGTCTCAAAATACCAACGTTTGGTTGGACGACTCATATACCTGTCCCATACTCGCCCTGACATTACGTATGCTGTGGGGGTCCTAAGTAGGTATATGCATTCTCCTTCCATTCGTCATCAGCAGGCGACCTTTAGAGTGCTACGGTATCTCAAAAAGGCACCCGACCGTGGGATCCTTTTCAAAAACGGCCAATCTTTAGAAGTTGAAGTGTTTACAGATGCTGATTGGGCTGGTAGTCAAGATGACAGAAAATCAACTACAGGGTACTGCACTTTTGTGGGAGGCAACCTCGTTTCATGGAGGAGCAAGAAGCAAAATGTGGTAGCTCGATCAAGTGCAGAGGCAGAGTATAGGGCAATGGCACAAGGTGTTTGTGAAGGATTGTGGTTGAGGACTCTCCTTCGGGACATTGGCCTTCAGGGGAACAATCCTATCATGATCTACTGCGACAACAAAGCCGCCATCAGTATTGCGCACAATCCAGTGCAACATGATCGAACCAAACATGTGGAAGTTGATAGACATTTCATCAAGGATCACCTAGACAAAGGGAATATCTGCACTCCTTTTGTGAACTCATCCGATCAGCTTGCGGACGTCTTCACCAAGGGTTTATACAGCGACAACTTCAAGGACAACACAAACAAGTTGGGAATGATCAATATATATTTCCAACTTGAGGGGGAGAGTTGAAAATAATTATTATATTTTTTATTTTTGGAGCTATATATATGTACGCCCGGTTTAGGGCATTTCTCTTCATCAATCCCGTTCGACTGGGTCCACTCGCCCGGTGGGTTGAGTGGACCGCAAGGTCCACTCGCCCAGTCAGGGTGGTGGACCTCGGTCCACTCTTTCGCCCCCCTCCTGTTTCGGTCGTTCGGGTTGGTTGTTGGGCTGCGGATAGTAGATTTTTGGCTATCCGCATCCCAATTTTTGGGAAGTCTATAAATAGACCATCATGGGCACCTTGGGAAGGGATGTTGGTACCCCCCTCCCTCGCGTGTGAGCAAGCACTACCCCTCCGCTCCCCCTGTCATTGAAGGTGGACGGTGAGGTGATCCTTAGTGCCCTCCAAGGTGCCCAGACTCAGCATTGGCTTGGGAGGGGAAGTTCCATGTGAGCTTCCGGGTATGCAGTGGGACCTCCACGCTGCAGCTTAATGGGTCTGTTTGTGGACTTAGATGCTCTTTAAGGGTCAGGTTGTAACACCTCCCCTGCAATGACCATATAATATGGGTCCGGCCGGGACCCCACAGCATATAACCGCCACAATTTCAGTATTATAAGATGATATAAACTACCCAGCTCAAAACTCAGAAAACACAGCAGAAACAAAACTTAAAATCACAGAGACTGTCCACAATAACATAGGAGTGAAACTGGCCTTAAGGCCTTACAAAACCAAAGTCCAAGACATCAAACATTCATCACAAATATAAAATCCCAATAGAGGGGGAAACTAGCTTCCCTAAGCTACCTCGACATGCAAGCAGGAACATCAAAAGATGAGTACGGGAAAACAGGAAAAACAAAGTAAACACTTCATGAGGCTTTAGACCTTTTTGGCCTGCGAGCTCGTTCCAGCCTGCGATCTTTGGCCTGCATCCAAATCACAAAGAGCGGTAAACGAGGGTCAGCTATGGCTGACCACAAACGGTGTAACAACCCCCTCCTCCCGGCCGTCCTAGCGGACCCCGGGGAACTACATCACCCTGCAAGTCAGCACTTCGTATGCACATGTATATACGGAAAGAAGCAACATAAAACAACAGACATGAGTGTCACAAACAACATCCACGTTTCTATGTTGAGCAAGTAATAAAGGGGCCTACAAATGCGATATGAATGCAAACCCGGGTTTCACCCAAGGCGCCCTAAAGCGTATGAGTCTAACACATCATCATACATTATCAGCACAATCACGAGGTACTCAACACTTCCCCCAAAGGGCATCGTAGCCAAAGGACAAGAACTCACGCCGAGACCCACCTCACCTGGCTCTCTATGCCATCGGGCTTGTCAAACAGCTCACACATTCTTGCCACAACCACACAACCGATGCTAAGAAACCTGACTTAGACTCCGAGCAAACGTCCCAAGGCCCTGGTCTTACCGTCGGGACAACGTCCACCGACTGCCTCGCCTGGCGACCGTTCCGGGCTCGTCCGTTAGCACAGTCGTTCTCGTCAGTTAACACTGAAGGGACTTGTCCTGCCGGGACACTCTCCCCACATGAATTCCAGCATTCACGGGATAGCCAGCCGACCACAAAGACCAAATCACACCTTCGCACAACAATAGGCGTCACAAGCCTCACAATCCGCACATTAATTTCTCGCCCACAAACCAACGTTCGTTCCCATACGAAACTACAAGGGCATCACGACGACGAATTCATCGTATTCGGATTTCTAGCAAAACCCCTAAAATGCGCGTCAAACAACATCACCGAATCAGACCAACGGTCGCGAAACCGGCTTCACCCACAATGCCTAATCTGCTAACAGAGCGGATCTCTAATGCAAAGCATGTCGGGGACGGACTCAATCAACCCGATGGTTCCTCTTGAACCAAGGCGACCCGGATCCCTCTCACTTGACGAATCCGGTGCCAAAATGCAGAAAGTAAAGGGATGCCAAGCACGCATCCTAAAGACCGGGAGGAGAAATGTCGTTACCTTTTGAGATCTCCTCCTAGTCATGGGAAACTTTGCAAAGAATGGAGGAGAAGAAGCGCCTCGACGTCCCCTACGCGCTGCCGGTCTCGGATCGGCGAACGGAGCTCCGAAGCTCCAACAATGGCGGGAACTTGATCTCTTCCTCCTCCAACCATTCCTCTCTCTTAAACCCTCAAGAACCCAACTGAAGAGAAAATGAGGAGGGATAGCTTCTCAGCCCTACTTAGGGTTCTCCCACGAACCCCTCACAACCGTCTGATCGAAATTAAACCAAACGGACGCCCAGATTTCGCCACTTGCGGATCTGGTGCCGATCGCACGGTCGAACGCACGACCGTGCGAAAAACGCACGATTAAACTCAGAACGCCAATTTGCCAGCCGAAGAGAACATGCGGGTGGATCGATCGTGCGTCAAGAAAAACGCACGATCGTGCGTTTTAAGAAAAACTGCCAAAACTATGGTGTTACACAGGTTCTTCAGTTCTTGGTGACTAGTCAAGGGTCTAGCTCGGGTCAAGTAAGGGTTAGCTGCATCTCCCTTGCGAACGTCGAGACCAGTTCTCTGGTTTCAACATTATGGTGCGGTGAGCGTGGAAGCAGCTAGTTCGGAAAGCTCTGGGAAAGTCTCATGGATGGAAGCGATGAGCTGGGGGACTCACCCCTGCCGGCAAGTGCATGAAAGAAGGTGACTTCGAGGAGTTCAGGAAGTCAATCCAGGAGGTCTTGTGGTTTGCACTCCCCCCTCAGGGCGAGTGCTCCGCATCGCCAACACCTGTGCTCGCCTCGCCATCTTTGATGGAGATAGAGCAAGCAGGTCGGCAAGGGAAGGGGCCATCCTCGGAGGAAGGCCTGAACCTCCAAGCGTAAGCGCTCTTCAACAGCTCCCCTGGGGCCAGCTGCCCCGAGTGAGGGGGTAGGGAGGATGCCTCCGTCTCACCGGGAAGGAGGCGGAGTCCCTGTGCCAGATTCAACAAAAGCACGGGGAGACGCAAGGAAGCTACGCAGATCGGTTCCAGAGGCAAGTCTCCCACCTCCAGGTTGACCAGGGAAGCAGGAAGGACGAGGAGAAAGGAAAGGAATGAGAAGACAGAGAAAGTGGAGGAGCTGATAAAAGAGATGGCCGAGATGCATGTGGCCGAGTAGGCGCAAGGAGGCGCGTTGTAATAGATATATAACCTCCCCATGTTGAATAAAAAGTAGGTAGAGATAGAACCTTAGGTAAAGCCTCTGGGAAGTTGTTGGATTCCTCTACCTCCAGGTGAAGGTAAGCACCTAGGATGTGGATGGGTACTCCGCCCCCCAGTTGGTAATATCCCCGACTAGAGACCATTCTCCGGGCTCAGTCATGCCGGTAGATGGGAGACTCATCGGGTCGACTCGCCACATGCGGAGTGGCTTGGGAAGGTGTTGGGTTCCTCTGCCTCCAGGTGAAGGTAAGCACCTAGGATGTGGATGGGTACTCCGCCCCCCAATTGGTAATATCCCCGACTAGAGACCATTCTCCAGGCTCAGTCATGCCGGCAGATGGAAGACTCATCGGGTCGACTGATTGGTAATATCCCCGACTAGAGACTATTTTTCGGGCTCAGTCATGCCGGCAGATGGGAGACTCATTGGGTCGACTAATTGGTAATATCCCCGACTAGAGACCATTCTCTGGGCTCAGTCATGTCGGCAGATGGGAGACTCATCGGGTCGACTGATTGGTAATATCCCCGACTAGAGACCATTCTCTGGGCTCAGTCATGCCGACAGATGGGAGACTCATCGGGTCGACTGATTGGTAATATCCCCGAATAGAGACCATTCTCTGGGCTCAGTCATGCCGGCAGATGAGAGACTCATCGGGTCGACTGATTGGTAATATCCTCGACTAGAGACCATTCTCCGGGCTCAGTCATGCCGGCAGATGGGAGACTCATCGGGTCGACTCGCTGCTTGAGTAAGTGACTTGGAGAGATGATGAGCTCCTCTACCTCCGGGTAAGCTTGGCCCCTAGGACGTAGATGGGTATTCCACCTCCAGTTGGTTTGAAAAGTGTTGAGTTCCTCTGCCTCCAGGTAAGCTAGGCCCCTAGGACGTGGACGGGTACTCCGCCCCCAACTGGTTTGGGAAGATGCTGGGTTCCTCTGCCTCCAGGCAAGCTAAGCCCCTAGGACGTGGACGGGTACTACGCTCCCAATTGGTTCGGAAAGGTGTTGAACTCCTCTATCTCCAGGTAAGCTAAGCACCTAAGACGTGGATTGGATCTCTGCCTCAGTTGCTTTGATAAGATGGTGGAGTTCCTCTACCTCTAGGTGAAGGTAAGCACCTAAGACGTGGATTGGATCTCTGCCTCAGTTGCTTTGATAAGGTGGTTGAGTTCCTCTGTCTCCAGGTGAAGGTAAGCACCTAGGGCGCGAACTGGTTCTCTGCCCCTAGTTTCTTTGGAAAGATGGCTGAATCCCTCCGTCCCTCGGTGAGGGTAAGCACCTGGGACGTGGACTGGTTCTCCGACCCCGGATAGTTTGGGAAACTGTTAGTTCCCTCCCCCTCCAGGTGAGCTCGGCTCCCTGGTAGGTGTGGAGTTCCCTCCCCCTCCAGGTGAGCTCGGCTCCCTGGTAGGTGTGGAGTTCCCTCCCCCTCCAGGAGAGCTCAGCTCACTGGTAGGTGTGGAGTTCCCTCCCCCTCCAGGTGAGCTCGGCTCCCTGGTAGGTGTGGAGTTCCCTCCCCCTCCAGGTGAGCTCGGCTCCCTGGTAGGTGTGGAGTTCCCTCCCCCTCCAGGTGAGCTCGGCTCCCTGGTAGGTGTGGAGTTCCCTCCCCGTCCAGGAGAGCTCGGCTCCCTGGTAGGTGTGGAGTTCCCTCCCCCTCCAGGTGAGCTCGGCTCCCTGGTAGGTGTGGAGTTCCCTCCCCCTCCAGGAGAGCTCGGCTCCCTGGTAGGTGTGGAGTTCCCTCCCCCTCC
Source organism: Dactylorhiza incarnata (assembly GCA_033032865.1). Lineage (NCBI taxonomy): Eukaryota > Viridiplantae > Streptophyta > Magnoliopsida > Asparagales > Orchidaceae > Dactylorhiza > Dactylorhiza incarnata. The sequence goes on along the minus strand of JAWHQI010000306.1, from coordinate 3,263,210 downwards.
AGGAGAGCTCGGCTCCCTGGTAGGTGTGGAGTTCCCTCCCCCTCCAGGTGAGCTCAGCTCCCTGGTAGGTGTGGAGTTCCCTCCCCCTCCAGGAGAGCTCGGCTCCCTGGTAGGTGTGGAGTTCTCTCCCCCTCCAGGTGAGCTCGGCTCCCTGGTAGGTGTGGAGTTCCCTCCCCCTCCAGGTGAGCTCGGCTCCCTGGTAGGTGTGGAGTTCCCTCCCACACCCGGTGAGCTCGGCTCCCTGGTAAGTTTGGAGTTCCCGCCTCCCACCTCAGGTCGATCTCGACTCGACTAGAGGTGTCGAGTTCTTTTCTACCTGAGGTCAAGTTCAATTCGACCTAAGGTGTTGAGATTTCTCCACCTCCAAGTGAGCTCGGCTCATAGGAGGGTTGTTAAGTGGAGAAAGATTTGCCTTCCACCTCAGGTCGAGCTCGGCTCGACTAGAGTTGTTGAGTTTTTCTCCACCTAAGGTCAAGTTCAATTTGACCTAAGGTGTTGAGCTTTCTCCACTTCCAGTTGAGCTCGGCTCATAGGAGGGTTGTTAAGTGGAGAAAGATTTTCCTTCCACCTCAGGTCGAGCTCGGCTCGACTAGAGGTGTTGAGTTTTTCTCCATCTAAGGTCAAGTTCAATTCGACCTAAGGTGTTGAGCTTTCTCCACCTCCAGTTGAACTCGGCTCATAGGAGGGTTGTTAAGTGGAGAAAGGTTCGCCTTCCACCTCAAGTCGGGTTCAACTGAAAAACTCGGCAGGAGTATCCCGTTGGCAGAGCCCTTCGTGGATTCCCCTATGGTCCCACCTCCTCGTGAAATAGGTGGGCTGGACTTTCTTTCTGAGCTTAAGGCAAGCTTGAAAAGAGAGGAGATTGTGTACAACCCTCATATTTCCGGAGTCGGTGTGACCCGACGCAGATGAGGTCGTGGTAGAGAGGGTGACCGTCGCGCAACGGACCGAACCAACGGAGGTCGTCAAGACCAAAAAGAGAAGGCCCGGGGGGCAGATCTCCTTGGGCGAGTGAACCTTGCGTCTACTCGCCCAAGGCCAAATTTTTGGCTATCCGCAGCCCAAATTTTGGGAAGTCTATAAATAGACCCCCATGGGCACCTTGGCAAGGGATGTTGGTACCCCCCTCCCTCGCGTGTGAGCAAGCACTACCCCTCCCCTCCCCCTGTCATTGAAGGTGGACGGTGAGGTGATCCTTAATGCTCTCCAAGGTGCCCAGGCTCAGCATTGGCTTGGGAGGGGAAGTTCCATGTGAGCTTTCGGGTATGTGGTGGGACCTCCACGCTGCAGCTTAAGGGGTCCGTTTGTGGACTTAGATGCTCTTTAAGGGTCAGGTTCTTCAGTTCTTGGTGACTGGTCAAGGGTCTAGCTCGGGTCAAGTAAGGGTTAGCTGCATCCCCCTTGCGAACGTCGAGACCAGTTCTCTGGTTTCGACAGCTTGTAAAAGAACTGAAATCACATTCCTAGAAGATTAGTATGAATGAGTACTCATTTTCTGTGCAATAGTAAAATAAATTAAGATTCATCTCAAGGAAAAATAAAGAAATTGAAGTTGGGGCAAAGCTCACACCATGAAGGAGATAGAAGACACATGGCCAGAGGCGAGGAGACCCAAATGTGGTGTGACCGGTTCACAAAGGAACCGTAGCAATACGCAAAACACCCTCCCTCACTCTCCATTTGCATATCTTTGAATCTATCGGTTATTGAAAATCAAATAATAAAAATGCATCTATACTATGTATGCATCTATTCTATGATAATTTTTTTAAAGAGAAACAATCAGCAGAACAGCTTCCAAATGCCTGAAAAATTGAACATAAATAATTAATTATTGTCAATGTCAACTAATGAGAAATGATTACTTATCTGAGGAATTCTAAAATTGAGAAATAATGTGTGAGGGGATGAACTTTACAGATTTCTAGAGGTATTAATTAAAAATAAGGCTTACAACATATGAAATCTGAAATCTGTTTGTCAATGTCAACATATGAAATCTGAATATTGAAAACTCAATTCTAGGCAATGGAGAATTTTGGACAGCTTGCTTCACTGGGAGAAGACCTATTTCGAGAGAATAAATGAAGCTTTGATTGCAATCAGTGATTGCCCGGGTGTGAAATGGAATGGCTCCAGCTAAACCTAAAACTTGCAATCAGGGAGCCCCACTTGAAGACTGGTGGGGGACGCAAGACATGGTAGGATATTCGGGGGAGCTGCACTGAAAATCTACAGGAGATAGGGGGTGGCAAGACATGGTGACCTAGAGTAGAAGGGGGAGACGGAATGGAAGGAAATACTTGAAGAAATCATCAGGGGTTTGCATGAGTACCTGGGCTGTTTCGGAGGGGTGAGGAGATGTTGTCGATGTTGCTGATGCCTGGTGCCGCTATTGCCTGGATGTAGGGGCGAAAGCAGCTGTTTTCCTCATTGAGAACGAAGGAGCGGGCGATAACCTGGAGGCGGTCCGAAGAATGTTGTGCGGGAGATAGCTCGCGGGATTCGAAATAAAGCGAAATAACGCGTGTTAAGATGCACCGTGTGATCCAATTAACCAACGATCTTGATGAAAAGAATGTCTCGCTTAGTTAATAGAATTATGTTGTCATCATATATCTTTTTAAGTAGTGTTATATATATATATATATATATAAATATATATATACACACACACGAGCAGCTCCGCACGGGCTTCACCCGTGCTCACTGACTCTTAGCGGGCTGCGCCCACATTCGAGCGAGCTGCGTCTGCATATGAGCGGGCTGCGCCCACCTAAAAGTGGGTTGTGCCCGCATATGAGCACTAACCTTTTATTCAAAACACAAACATATGACTACTTAAAATGACCGTAAAAATATGAATCCATATTATTATTTTTATTTTCTAAGAAAATGTAAATTTTTATCTAAGAAATCAATTTCTCTTATGTCCCCCTCTCCCGCCTATCCCTAAATGTAGGTATTCGCCCGGCCGGCGACGATGGGCTTCGCCCGCCCCCGGCGGGATTCGCGTTTGCTCGTCCCCGGCCAAGCACTGTAGTACCCGGCCCGCCCCCGGCGGACTACACACATGACGCTCTGGGCTGTGCCCGCATCAAGCTGGTAGTGCCCACAACATATACATATGAGTACTCAACATGACCACACAAAAATTTTAATTAGTATTTTATAATTGTTCTTTTTTTTCAAAAACATTTATATTTTAACAAAAAATCATTTTAAAGTATGTCTAGGATGTCTAATGATTACCTACCATAGTTGGAGCAGGAGGTCTACTAAAAACTTTTGGATTTTATGAATTTCCACCATTATTTTTATTATAGGGATATTGTGTAATTACACAAATAGCCATTACATTTTATGAATTTCTATTTTTTCATAATATATGTTAGTCATTGGAGTAAAAGAATGAGGCTATATTTGGCAATTTTGAATGTTGCACTAAAGACAACTTCTTGTATATAGTAGTTAAAGATATATGTATACTATATTAAAAAAATATATCATTTTGGTACCATGACAAGGAAAATAGCCTATGGTAAGGAAAATAAGACAAAATCAAATCAGAGCCGTTCATCAACATATGCGATCAAACATGCTCGGCGAAATATAAAACTCTATTGGTAAGAAACCCTAACCACGCTATCCCTTCCCACGCTTCCCTCTCCACGATTCCCTCTCGCCCCGGTCTCTCCCTCACGCCATTTCTCGCCTAATCTCCGATCTACAGTGTGTCTCCTCCTCCGCTCAGGCTTTCAGCATCCCCGACTACATCCGTCCAGCCCTTACCGCGCTATCCCTTTCCACGAAAACCTCTCCCTATTCCCTCTGCACGCTGTTGCGCCCCGGTCGCTCCCTCTCGCAATTTCTCGCCTGAAAACCTAATCTCCTATCTAAAGCGCGCCTCCTCCAACATCCGCTTAGACTTTCGACATCCCCGGCTACCTCCCTCCAGCCATCGTTCCTCGCAAAAACCTCCTCTATCCCGGTAATCACTCCTTCTCTTTGTCTTCTCCTTTCCTTTTTGCTTCTGCATCTAAACGAAATAGAGAACGAAAATTGGTTCTCTTGAGTTCAAAATTTACTTCTTCAAAATTTTCTTCTCTTTTTGCTTACGCAGGTAAACGAACTTCACTGCGAAAATTGGAACAGGAACAAAAAGGGTACTAAGTCTTAACTAATATGAAGACATTTGTTGATTTATGTTGGCTCCACTACTCTTTGTTATACATATATTTATTTTTGTGCTCTATACTAATATGAATACATTTGTTGATTTATGTTGGCTCCACTGCTCTTTGTTATACATATATTTATTTCTGTGCTCTTTGTTATACATACACTTATTTGTGAAAAGTCTTCTTCCTCTTTGGCGGCACAAGAACATAAGTGTTACTAACTCTTAACTAATATGAAGTCATTTGTTGATTTATGTTGGCTCCACTGCTCTTTGTTATATATATATATATATATATATTTATTTATTTGTGTGCTCTTGGTTATACATATATTTATTTGTGAAAATAAAAAATTGTGCAGCATTAATAGAAGAGCAAAACAAAACCAAAATATTAATTGATGCTCATGAGCATTTTTTTCTGTTTGAATTCTAATCTAAAACCTTTAGAAATTATACGGTTATTCTAATAATGTTTGGTAGTACATTCTAAGCTCTTTTGTAGTGGTGGTTTGATTGTACATCAGTGTATCCATACTAACACAAAACTATACTCCTTTTCCCTTTATGTCATTTAAAAACTGCTTCAAACCAGATCATATTGTATTATTCATCCACGTGGTATTGATTTCATTTGTTGTACATTCATGTCCTCTTTTGTTCAACCCTAATAATGCAGCTATCCTTTTTTAAAAAATTGAATTTCTTAGACTTTTATTAAAAAAATGTGTTGTGCATTTCCATGATTTTTTCAACTAGATGTTTCTTTTTAAAATAGTATAGGCAGATAGATGTTTTCATAACATCACATTTTCTCCTCAACTTTGTAGTACTCATAAACAATGTTTGTTGTTTTGAGCTCCGTTTGGTGCGGTGTTTTTGGCAAAAAGGAGTTGAATTATGTGGGATGTTAATAAAAAATTTATTTATCGTTTTCCTTTAATGTGAGGCGATGAAGATTGACAACTTGAAATGAAATGGTGGAGTTTTTCTCTACTATGTTTAGGGCATTGAGGATGGCCTGCGGAGAGGTTTCCCAGGCAACCCGTGCGACTTTCATTATTGTTGGAAGGAGGCTGGAAGATTTGAGTTTCTTCTCTCTTCCTATCTCCAATCCAATTTACAACATAATCTGAGCCTTTGTTTTGTTTACTCTACTATATTAAAAAGATATATCATTTTAGTACAATGGCAAGGAAAATAGGGAGCCTATGACAAGGAAAATTAGACAAAATTAAATTAGAGCCGTTACAAAAACAAAAAGGGTAATAAGTCTTAACTAATATAAAGACATTTGTTGATTTATGTTGGCTCCACTACTCTTTGTTATACAAATATTTATTTCCGTGCTCTTGGTTATACATATATTTATTTGTGAAAATAAAAAATTGTGCAACATTAATAGAAGAGCAAAACCAAACCAAAATATTAATTGATGCTCATGAGCATTTTTTCTGTTTGAATTCTAATCTAAAACCTTTAATTACATTGTTATTCTAATACTGTTTAGTACTACATTCTAAGCTCATTTGTAGTGGTGGTTTGATTGTACTTCAGTGTATCCATACTATCACAAAACTATACTCTTTTTTCCTTTATGTCATTTAAAAACTACTCCAAACCAGATCATATTGAATTATCCATCCACATGGTATTGATTTCATTTGGTGTACAGTCATGTTCTCTTTTGTTCAACCCTAATAATGCAGCAATTTTTTTTTAAATTTGAATTTCTTAGACTTTTATTTACAAAAATGGTTGTGCATTTCCACGATTTTTTCAACTAATTATTTCTTTTTAAAATAGTATAGACAGATAAATGTTTTCATAACATCACATTTTCTCCTCAACTTCGTAGTACTCATAAACAATGTTTGTTGTTTTGGGCTCCGTTTGGTGCGTTGTTTTTGGCAAAAAGGAGTTGAATTATGTGGGATGTTTATAAAAACTTATTTATCGTTTTCCTTTAATGTGAGGCGATGAAGATTGACAACTTGAAATGAAATAATGGAGTTTTTCTCTACTATGTTTAGGGCATTGAGGATGGCCTGCGGAGAGGTTTCCCAGGCAACCCGTGCGAGTGTCATTATTGTTGGAAGGAGGCTGGAAGATTTGAGTTTCTTCTCTCTTCCTATCTCCAATCCAATTTACAACATAATCCGAGCCTTTGTTTTGTTTACTCTACTTCTCTTTCCTTTGCTCATCTACTACTACGCTTCTTATTCAACATAATCTGCAATATTAGGTTATGATTGATCAAAGGGAAATGAGTTCATGATCATGGCATATTAATTTTAATTATTTACTTTATGTGATTGTAGATAAATGGTGGTGGTTTGATGCATAACTGATGGAGAAATTACTCCACCATTATTATGGTGGTTCTCATTAGAAATTCTGAGGTAAACATAAATTATATGCTTGAAAATTTTGATTAATGACATGAATGTAATTATTTGTTTCATTTATATAATATTTCATCCATAGCATTCCATAACATTCTTATATTTCTTATTTATCACATATATACAGACACACATACACAATACTAATTACCCAACCTTTTTGAGTTAGCACAAAAACACAAGTGCACAAAAACAACCATATATACATTTATATATACATGCATACGAATTTATAAAAACATCATATTTGTGAGGGTTTATAAATAATGAATTTATAATAGTTTACAGTCGTATATAATAAACTAGAATCTTGATTGGTTCTTTTTTAATCTGGATGCAGATTGTCCGAGGTTGCGCACAGAGTGGTCTCCTACTAGCAAAAAAACATACATTGACATCTTAATTATCCTCAAGGTAATCAATTTCGTCAGAATATAAATTGTGTAAGGGTGCTTCGGGGTATTAGTCAATTAGTGGCTAAGCGAAACATGTTAGTCTCTGTGATGAATGCTTATAGGGCTGCTTCGTAGTATTGGCCGGTAGAGGGTCATGCGAAGCAAATAGATTTATTTTACTCGATTTGCACTTCAATATTTCTCCTAGAATATAAATTGTGTAATAAGTTTCCATGTTTATTTTTCTACCCAAGTTGCCTGAAACAGTTAATAGTCCGGGTGATTGGAAATGATGTGCTACTTATAAATTTGTTACAGCAAATTTTGTGCTCCGTTTGGTGCGGTGTTTTTGACAAGGACTTGAATTATGTGGGATGTTTATAAAAAACTTATTTATTGTTTTCCGTTAATGTGATTCGATGAAGAATGAGAACTTGAAATGAAACGGAGTTTTTCTCTACTATGTTTTTCATGTCTATTTTTAACTGAAATGTTATGCCCTCGATTTCTGCACTGCCCTCGATTTTCATGTCCGAGTTATGCCCTCAATTTCTACACTGCACTGCAGTGCAATGCACAAATCTGCACTGCATTGTAGTGCAGAAATCTGCAATGCATTGCAGTAAATCTGCACTGCATTGTAGTGCAGAAATCTGCAATGCATTGCAGTGCAGAAATTTGTAATGCATTGCAGTGCAGAAATCTGCAATGCATTGCAGTGCAATTCATTATTGCGCAGTGCAGATTTCTGCACTGCATTACAGTGCAGTGCAGATTTCTGCACTGCATTGCAGTGCAATGCAGATTTCTGCACTACATTATTGTGCAGTGTAGATTTCTGCAATGCATTGATGTGCAGTGCAATGCATATTAATATCTCTATGTTATTTGATGTCTTGCAATTATAGATGCCAAGTAGGGCCCAACTACAAGCACGTGCTGAAAGAAGGCGTGAGCTTCGTGATTATCGCGCAACACACCAAGCGAAAGCTGGTGAGACTAACACAAGCAGCTTGCTGCGTGAAATATATCGCCCAAGAGGATGACCACGAACATATGCATCAACTCATGACCGACGAACAACAACAAATGCTAGAAGAAGAGAAGCCCGACGAACGCAAAGACTAATGGAAATAACAACTTCCGCTCAGTTACAACCTCAAGATGAACCAACCAATCCAACAAGTATTGGATAAGAGAGTCACCATACACAACAACAACCAGTAAACATGCCTACAAATAATCCAACCACACATTTCATTCAAGAGCAACCTACTATACTGCATACTTCTACCGGTCAACCTCGAAGCCCCTCCAAAATTCTACAATAATAATTCTACATCAACTACGATAATATATTTCATATATTTAATAATAAAACACTTGACTCATTTTACAGTTAGATCTCGGGTTCGGCTGAGAGGCCGGAACCTGCTGTGCCTTAAAGGCCTCCAGGATAGCTGTCAATGTCTGACCAAGCTCTGACTGCTGGAAGGGAGTGGCAGCCGGAGGGAAAGGAGCAGTATCTCGTGGGCCGGTACTCCTTGGGCGCTACACAAATGTAAGGAAGTTATTAGAATTGGCCCAACTCATTGTTTAGATGGACTATACATGTGATCTCACACTTGGGCACAACATTGTTTCTGCTGCATAGTTTGTCCTCAAACTAATGCTCGAGCGGGACGACCCAGTGTTTTGTGGACTTCTTTCTGTTATGATCGTTGTCAAGTGATACCGTTTGTAAGATCCCCCTCCTCCTTACTGAAGAGTTCCGGATCTTATGCCCAGGACTGCCGTCTTACGGTGACACCAACTCACGGGTTAGTCATCACCACTCGGCGCCGCTCCTGCCGGCTAGTTTGATCATAACACAGGCCAATTTGCAAGAAGTAATTTCACAAATATGACAGGTCCACAACACAGCACATATATATATAAGAAAAGTGCAAATAGTCCACAATGAGTACAAATCTAAAAGAGTGCAAGGGCTTATGCCCGGTATATATCCAAAAGGAAATACTGATGACATAACACTCTTTCACACTACACTATGCGGAAGCAACTCAAAATACTCTCCAACCTGTCGTCATGTGGTAGTAGTGATGCGCGACATCTGCTCATCAGGGTCTGCCATCCAGTCTTGCCTGACGTACTACGGCTCCTGCTCCTCGATCTCCTGGTATTACGGCCACATCCGACCGTTAGTCAAAAAGACTAAGCCATTTTGTCCCCGCCTCCCCCCACGACTCCTAGGTACCGAGCGGGAGGACGAAGCGGAGGACATTAAGGGGTAAAAAGAAATACAAGTGACATGGATAGTACTAACAGTATAAAGGGCAAGTGAGTAGTGAGAACAAGGACAACATGTAATAAATGCATTAAGTAAGACAGTAGTAACAGGTAAGTAATGAGCAGTAAATAAATAAATGTGGCGCAAGTGAAGTAATAGGTAAATCTACCACACCATCATCTAGAGTATCTTAAATTATATGAATGCTCATACAAACTTATAAATTAAGATTTCTGTAATTATAAGTTATCATATAAAAGAGCTCATACTAATGTATATGATAAGTGTCTGCAAATGTGTATGTCATTATGATATTATGAATGTTATGATATGTTATGCTATGTTCATACAGTGCAACTCACTCACACGACTCTGTGCATACAGATCTTTAGTTCCTGCTTTTCGGAGGTAGTCATCCTCTCAGGTACTTCCGTCGTGGCAACGGAATCAGTGGATCGGGCATTCCACTTCTAGGTGGGTATACACACTACTAGACCTAGACCTTACGTACGCTGTTGTACACGTCCTAGGTGCACTTCCGTGATCTTTTGTGTGCTCTTGCTGACATCCCGCCAGACTTTTTATGGTAGGGGTGGGTTACTAGGGATTATTTGCTAGACCGCAGTAAAGTAACCTACTGGCCCTCTAACTCACCACACCCCGCCAAGGTCAACGTACCGCCATTGGTGTGACAAATGGACCCGTACCGAAGACCTGCCTCTAGTTTATGCACATGCAAGATTCGTTACAATTCCTGAGCCACCAGCTCATAGGACTAATCAATCTTGAACCGTTCCGTCCCTCTTAATCGGACGAGGTTTACTTTTCTCAATTTAACTTATTTAGGAATTACTCTTTGTTGTTACCTAGGCGACCAAATCCATTTAAGGTGAATTATGGACTTCCCGAGGTCTACCCGGTGAAGTACTCGCAGCGGTACTAGATGGTATTCTGGGGTGACATCCCAGACCTTCCTTTCTTAGAATATTTATTCTTATTGGTAACTACCCTTGTTAAGGTTACCCTCATGGTTGCTCTATGCTACTTAAGTACGATTTAGATTTCCTTTAGGTAACTGACGACATTTTACTAATGCGTGGTGCATTATTGCCAACTTAACTGTCTAAGTGTCACTATAAGTACTATGGATAGAAAACCCTCAAATTACTCTGCTTATTCATTGAGACGTACTTCCGTTCACTATTCACTATGGGGAAGACTTTCTCCAATTAGCCTACCACTCATGTGGACTGTAGTTATATATGCCATAATGTTATGCTCCAAATTTCATTCCATTCCCGCATGTTTTGACTAGCCTGGATACTACCCCAAGTTTTTGCTAAACGCAGACCAACTCAACATTGGGCTAATTTTAATCTCCTTAATGTGAACATCACCAAAACATGACCATATGACTTAAGATTTTTATCATAGATTAAAAATGTCCTAATTACAATATGATCAAAAATTCATAATTTTTCCAACTATTTTGGCCATTTTTTAAAAATACTTTAATAATCACGCACACCTCACTTTACACATGAAGTACAATGTTCTGAAGTCAAAATTCTCTCAATAAATTATCAATGACATATAATGTTTAAATATCATGACTGGATGGATTTCCTAATTTTTTATAGTGTTTAAGACCACTATTTAAATATTCAAATTTTTAAATCAATTGGGCATATTACACAGCAAGTACTCAAAAAATTGCTCCAAAAATCCTATAAAAATTACCATAGACTGATGATGATCAAAATACAACCTAGCCAGATTTGCAGAATTTTCCAGATAGTACTATAAATTCCATTAATACATAAGTGTGCCAAAGGGCATTTTTGGTAATTATCAGTGTAAGTAACTTCTAAAAATTCTACCAAAATTTCCAGAGTTGCATTTCAAGATAAACTATCATATGCCGGAGTATTGGATTTTTCCCTAGGTGTGAGGTGATGTTAATTCCATTAATACACTTTGTGATAAAAAAGCATTTTTGGTAATTATCAGTGTAAATGACTTTTAAAAATTCTATCAAAATTTCTAGAGTTGTATTTCAAGGTAAACTATTATATGGCAGAGTATTGGATTTTTCCCTAGGTTTTAGGTAATGTTTATTCCATTAATACACTTTGTGACCAAATTCATTATGCACAAATGTCCAAGAAAATTAATTCCAAAAATTCCAAAAAAATTTATAGAGGTGTATAACATCCTAAAATATCATTTGACAAAAAATCAGATTTTTCCTAGGTTGTTTGTTCACTTTTATTTGATTAATATATTTATGTGACAAATTCATTATTGTCCAAATATTTAGGATTTTTCTTTCCAAAAATCCTAATATTTCTAAGGATGATACCCTCCTCTATGATAGGTGTATTACCAAAATTTCATGAGCCTACTACCAGCCATAAGTGATGAGATTACAAAAATACACAAATGTGCTATGTGCACACCACCCCTCCATACATCACATTCCTATGATTATGAGAAAATATGATCTAAAGTGGGACAAATGGTCCCAAATTTTGACATGTTACTCAATAGGGTCTAACCCTCATACCACCCAAGATTTGGGTCACTTTGCATATATTTAATCATAAATATTTCATTAATATGAAAAATCACATTTAACATAAAACCATAGAAAAATGTTGCCCTAAAATTTTGATTTTTGGGCAGGGAATGAGTCTATACTATTTACAACTATAGCTAAAATATTAGACTCATCCATGTAGGTATGAAGTCTAGATCTACAAAATAAGGTCTGAACACCCTTTTGTAAGTGTGTCAGTAGAATAGACCTACAAGGGACTGTAGGTTACCAAATGGGGTGATTCAAAGCCATATGGGAAGTAGAGAGCAAGACCTACAAAAGTTGTCTCTGGAACTTTTGCCTAAAACAGCTTCTAAGTAGCCTAAATATTGAGTTTAATAGACCCAAGGCTACGGTCCACGCTCACCGCACCAAAAATGTTGAAACCAGCAACTGGTCTCTTGAGTTCGGACCCACTGGGGGTGTAGCCGATGCTTATTTCTCCTTCACTAGACTCTCTTGACGGTGGATGCTGGAAACGGAATAGACCCAAGGCTGAAGCGAGGAGGTCCCGCCACACACCCGGAAGATCTTAGAGAGCTTCCCCTCCCAAACCAAAGCTCAACCGGGCACCTTGGAGGGCACTGGCTGTCAACCAAAACTAGCCTAGAGGAGAGGATTCTCTAAAATCGGATCTCCTCCAAGGTGCCCTTAAGGGTCTATTTATAGTTTTTCTTAGGCTGGTCTGCAAATAGCATGAATCCGCCTTTTAATTTTACTAAATGCACCCCAAATTGGTCTACGAATAGCCTAACTCCGCTGTTCTGAAGGGCTATATGCAGACCACAAGGGGTATTATGGTCATTTCCTCCTCACTGCCTTCTGGGCGAGTGGTCCGTGAGGGAACCACTCGCCGAGTTCCCGCTTGACTGGGCGAATGCTCAAGCCCCTGAGCGAATGGTCCGTGGAGGCACCACTCGTCAGGCTCCCTCTCGCCTGCAGTCTACCCCCACTAATCTGGGGATCCTTTTTCCTGTCTCGGTACGGGCGAATGGTCTGGCTGACCCCTGTCCCATCAACTGACTCGAGGGACCCACTCGCCAAATACGGGTTGTACAATTACTCCCAGCTGGGCTGACTTCTACCTTCATTTCCCGGCCACCTGAGGGCCACCACTGTCGGCCACCACCTCCACCACCTTCGTTGAGGTGGTGGCTACCGCCAGGTGGTGTCACGGCTGCCGCAGATAGCTCATCCAGCGATCCCGAGCTAGGAGAAAAGTTCGAAAAATCTTTCTCTTCCTCACATGGGATCGGGCTCAATAAAGCCTGATTTCTCTCCTAGGTGGTTCTAGATGCTAGCACGGAGGGAGAGGGGGAGAAACGGACCACGATTGTGGCTCGGCGGCGTGTGCTCCGGCGTGCAGCCATGGAATTCTCCGTCTCCGGCGAGCTTGCCCGATCTGCTGATTCTCACCAAAAACTTTGCTCCAGGAGGCTAATTCGACTCCTTAGGACATTCTGAAGATGATGGAAAGGCCAGATGAGGGGAAAAGTGGTTGTATAGGGAGGATGGAAAGGGGGATGTTCGGCCATGGCTTGTACCTCCCCTATGCTACTATTTGAGCAGCTCCTATGCCTGAAAAGACTGTTCATGGGCTGGGGAATTCGGCTGGGGGGGTTTGGGCTGAGGTGGGGGGGGGGGGGGGGACATGGAAGCTCCTTCACTTCAACATCTTTTTTCCCTTTAAGTTTTTTGGGAAAAATGGCATTTTTGCCCCCATGATCATCATTTCTCTCCAAATTTAAATGTGGAGTGCCAATAGGCTTGTGCCATGTTGATTAGGCATGAGGTGGGGCCTTGGTTCACTTGGATTTCATTTGGTCTTTCAATTCCTCCCTTAAGGCTTTATGTTGACCATGGTTGACTTTTGGGTTGACCTTGCCAAATTAGTGGGTGGGTTAGCCTCACTTGATGGCAATGAGTCCTATGACCTTGCCCAAAGTCCATTGGGTCATGGTGTGGCTTCAATTTGGTTAATTGGTCCATATGGTGTGAGTTTGACCAATTTGGCCTAAGGTTGACTTTTGTCAAATTGAAGGGAATGGTTGACCACTTGATGGGGCTTTGGGTCCATTAGATTCCTAATGGGGTTATGAGGTTAGGGGTCAAGTCAATTTGACCAATTGAAGGTCAATTGGTCCTTGATTGGGTTGATTTGGGCTATGATGACTAAAAGATGACTTTGGTCACCTTGGAATTGAGTGGAATTATTTAGTGATTATTGACCTAATGACCTCACTTAGTGGTTTGGATATCCTAGGTAAGGTCAATTTGAAGTATTGGAGGTCCATTGAGTCCAATTGTGTTGAATAAGGTTATGTTGACCTAAGTTTGACTTTGGTCAATTTAGCCTATTTGGGTGACCAATTGTTGGGGTTCTTGGTCAAATGAGTTTCCCTTAGGGTTAGGGACATAATGGTGAGTTCAACTTGTACTTGTGAGTGCAATTTGGGGAGTTTGACCAATGTTGACTTGTGAACCCTAGGGGACCCTGTGTGAGTTCAGCCTAGCTCAAAGAGTCCTAAGGTCTCCCCTTGTCTCAACCCACCTTTCTCTCCTCATGTTATGCCCTAACATCATCATGGGGTCTAGTTGGATTGGGGATGTTACAAATCCCAATAAACAAAAAATAATAATTTCGTCCCCGAAATTTAAGCTCGGGTCTACGGGATTTTATACAAGATGAGAATAAGGTGCATAAAGTCATGTTTAGGGTGTACCTGAGGTGAATAATCCAGGGTATTGTTGTTGCATGAGATCCCTTGGTTCCCATGTGTGTTCCTCTCGCCCATGATTGGACCATAGCACCTTGACAAGAGGAACCTTCTTCCTTCACAGAACTCGGACAGCTGTATCGTCGATGCGGGTGGGCTCCAGCTGGACTGATCGGTCGGGTGCTATCGGGCCTGCTGTAGTCGTAATATGCTGCTCTGGCCGAAGTAAGGCTCTCTGAAGTGAGGAGACGTGGAAGACGTCGTGCAGGTTCGCTAACTCCTGTGGCAGCTCCAGCCTATAAGCCAAGGGGTTGATCCGCTCCAGGATCATATAAGGCCCCATAAATCGTGGGCTGAGCTTCTTCTGCCCTCGCACCCGCGAGACACCATGCATTGGTCGTATCTTCAAGAAAACTCCGTCTCCTACCTGGAACTCCACCTTCCGATGCTTCGCATCGTAATACTTGGCCTGCCGGCTCTGAGCTTCCAACATCCGGTCGCGGATCATCCGTACCACAACATTTGTATCATCTATATACTCTGATCCAAGTGCCCTTGAATCCTTGTCCTGGACCCAAGACAATGGTGTCCGACACTTCCTCCCGTACAGAGCCTCATATGTTTCCATCCCAATGCTTGCCTGGTGGCTGTTATTATAGGAAAACTCTATAAGTGGTAACATGCTCTCCCAGGGTTTCCCCGTATCCAGAATGCACAAACGTAGTAAGTCCTCCATCGCCTTGTTGGTGCGCTCTGTCTGGTCATCGGTTTGTGGATGGAAAGCAGTGTTAAAGGTGAGCCGAGACCCCAGATATGCCTACACTGCCCTCCACTCCCTCGAAGTAAAGCGACCATCCATATCTGAGATAATTGTCCTGGGCACGTCGTGGTACCTGACGAACTGCTCTACAAACAACCTCACTAAGATAGCAACTGAAGTGTCCTTCCGGACCGGGATGAATCTGGCCACCTTGGTCAACCTATCTACAATGACCCAGATGGAATCATGCCCAGAATGAGACTGTGGTAGCCCATGCACAACACCCATGGCTATGTCTTCGAACTTCCACTCTGGGACTGGTAGCGGCTGTAGCAGTCCTCCAGGGCTCTTGCACTCTGCCTTCACCCACTGGCAGGTCTCGCAGTGCGTCACCCAAACTATGATCTCCCTCTTCATCCCAGGCCAGTACATAGTCTTCCGTAGGTCCGCCGTCATCTTAGTGATCCCGGGGTGCACTGAGTACCGAGTGCAATGTGCCTCCCTGAGTATGTCCTCCTGAATCCCTCCTCCTGCGGGTATGTATATACGGCCCCGTAAATGAACGAGGTCATCCCGAAATGAGTAGTCTCCTGAGCTGTCCTCTCCTAGGGCTCTGAATACCGGCTCCAATGCTGCATCCTGTATCTGTTGTTCCCTGATTCAGTCTCGGATATCACAGGTAATGCTCAAGGCAGCTAGATACTCTCTATAGGCCTCGGGCTCGGCCCTGGATACCAAAGTGATCTCCATGTCCTCCAACATCTTCACCAGCTCCATAGTCATCACTCGGTGCACCGGTCTAGATGTACCGGCTCTCTTACTCAAGGCATCCGCCACCGTGTTTGCCTTTCCCGGGTGATAATGCATGGTGTAATCATAATCGCATAGGAACTCTAGCCACCTCCGCTGGCGTAGGTTCAGGTCCTTCTGAGTATCTATATACTTGAGGTGTTTGTGATCTGAAAAGATCTCACAATGAACCCCATAAAGGTAGTGCCTTCATATCTTCAAGGAGAAGATCACGGCCCCGAGCTCTAAATCATGTACTGGGTAGTTCTTCTCGTGCTTCTTCAACTGCCTCAATGCATATGCTATGACGTGCCCATGTTGCATCAATACCGCACCCATCCCCTGGTAGGATGCGTCTGTGTATATCTGAAATCCTTCCATTCCCGATGGAAGGGAAAGGATCGGGGATGATGTAAGTCTGTCCTTCAGCTCCTGGAATGCTGCCTCACACTGCGCTGTCCAAGTGAATGTAGCATCCTTCTTCGTCAAAGATGTAAGCGGGAGGGCGACCTTTGAGAACCCCTGTACGAACTTTCGGTAATAACCCGCCAGTCCGAGAAAGCTTCAAACGTCTGATGCCGATTTCAGTTGCGGCCACTCCCTAACTGCTTGCACCTTGGCCGGGTCTACTGCCAACCCGGCTCTGCTGATGGTGTGCCCCAAGAATGCTACCTCCTGCAGCCAAAACTGGCACTTCGCAAATTTGGCATACATCTGGTGCTCCCTCAGCTTTCCCAATACCAGTGTCAAATGTTGAGTATGATCCTCTTTGGTCCTAGAGTAGATCAAGATGTCGTCGATGAAAACTATGACAAAGATGTCCAAGTAGGCCTCGAATACACGGTTCATTAGGCTCATGAAGGCGGATGGCGCATTCATGAGCCCGAAAGGCATTACCGTGAACTTGTATAAACCATAACGCGAGTTGAATGCTGTCTTGGGTATATCATCCTCATGGATCCTCAGCTGATGGTACCCTGACCTCAGATCGAGTTTGGAGAACTAGTGGGTTCCCTGAAGCTGATCAAACAATTCTTCGATCCTCGGTAGCGGGTACGTATTCCGCACTGTCAGTCGGTTCAGCTGTCAGTAGTCGATCCAGAGTCGTAGCGACTCATCCTTCTTCTTTACGAATAGCACCGGAGCTCCCCATGGCGATGAGCTCAGCCTAACAAATCCTGCATCCACTAGCTCCTGGAGCTGAGTACGGAACTCGACTAGCTCCTTGGGTGCCATCCGGTATGGTGCCCGAGACACAGGCCTGGCTCTAGGCACCAGCTGGATCTGGAAGTCCACGTCTCGTCGTGGAGGTAATCCGGGCAACTTTTTCGGAAATACGTCGAAAAAGTCCCGGACAACGGGGATATCGGTCATGGAGACCTCCGCCTCTACCATTCTGAAACAGACCACATACACCTCGTCTCCTTGATGATGGGATTTAACAGCCTGGATAGAGGATAATAAAATACGGGAGATGAGTCTAATACCTTCTATTACAACCTCGGAGTCATCATGTTTCAGTACGATCTTCTTTGTTGGGCAGTCAATCCTGGCATGGTACTCGTGTAACCAATTCATGCCCAGGATCAGATCAAAGTCTGGCATCTTCAGGCGGGTTGTCGGTGCCTCAAATTTCTTCCCTGCAATCTCTACCACCATGTTGCACTTTGCGCACGTCTCTATCTCTGACCCGTCTGGTAGTCTCACCTTCCGGTGGATGCCCTCGAAATGCTGGACTTGATGCAGATCGTGCACAAACTCCTCCGATACGAATGAGTGTGAAACACCTGTGTCGAATAAATTGTACGCAGGTTTGCCATAGAAAAACACTATACCTGGGGTGGTTTTGTTGTTTGGGTTATGAGTCTAATAAAACTACTATCTTGCAAGGTACCACGTAATTGTAAAGAAGGTATGGAAGAACCTGTGATGACTTCCTCGGGGTTCTTTTCCTGGGCCAAATCTAGTGCATACACTTGCTCCTGCCTTGGACCTATGTCGTGATGTCTCCGACCCCGACCTCGTCCTCTGCCCCGACCCTGATGTGTGGGTGCTGGAGGGGCTGGTGGAGGGGGAGGAGGAGGACGGAATTGCTGGGGGCAATTGGCCCTGATGTGCCCTGGTTGGTGGCATCCGAAACATACCACTGGGCGGAATCCTCTATCATCATGTCTCGGTGGCTCCTGAACCCGCACTGGTGGAGGGACTGGCACTGCAGGAGGCTGCTGCTGATCCGGCCTGAAATTAGGATGAGAGTTTCCTCCGCCTCTCCTATGTCTCATAATCCTGCCCCGCTGCGGTCCCCTGCTTCCCTCTCCAAAATGTGTCCTGTCCCCTGGTCTCTTCCCTCTACTTTGCACCATCAAATAATCTGCCTCCAACTTCTTTGTCGTCTCTACGATCTTGGCTAAACTGTCCTCGGCCACGAACAACAATGCCTACCTCAGTAGATCTCTAAGTCCTCGATAAAACCTCTTGGCATAACCTCTGTCATCCAGTGAGTAGTGCATCCCCGCAAATCTAGCCAGATGGGAGAACTCCCTATGATACTCTATCACCGACCGACTCCCCTGTCTGAGGTTCAAAAACCTCTCCTCCAACTCGTCCCTGTCCATCACTGTCACAAAGTACTCCAGAAAAGTGGTGCTAAACTCCTCCTAAGTAATCTCTGAGTAATCCCGGTCCGCATAAGTGGAATCCATCATGGACTTCCACCATCTCTTGGCATGGGCATCCAAAGCAGTAGTCGCCAAAGAGACTGACGTGCTAACCGGGCAGTTGATGCCTGCAAGCATCTCTTGAATGGTATCCAGCCACTCCTCCATCTTGACCGCAGTCTCTGTCTCGTGATACATTGGAGGGGGCAAGCTCTTGAATGCGCTCAACCAGTTAGATCCCGGGTTCGGCTGAGTGGCCGGAACCTGCTGTGCCTTAAAGGCCTCCAGGATAGTTATCAATGTCTGACCAAGCTCTGACTGCTGGAAGGGAGTGGCAGCCGGAGGGAAAGGAGCAGTATCTCGTGGGCCGGTACTCCTTGGGGGCTACACAAATGTAAGGAAGTTATTAGAATCGGCCTAACTCATTGTTTAGATGGACTATGAATGTGATCTCACACTTGGGCACAACATTGCTTCCGCTGCATAGTTTGTCCTCAAACTAATGCTCGAGCGGGACGGCCCGGTGTTTTGTGGCATCTTTCTGGTATGATCGTTGTCAAGTGATACCATTTGTAAGATCCCCTCCTCCTTACTGAAGAGTTCCGGATCTTATGCCCATGACCGCCGTCTTACGGTGACACCAACTCACGGGTTAGTCATCACCGCTCGATGTCGCTCCTGCCGGCTAGTTTGATCATAACGCAGGCCAATTTGCAAGAAGTAATGTCACAAATATGACAGGACCACAACACATCACACACACACATATATATATATATATAAATATATAAGAAAAGTGCAAATAGTCCACAATGAGTACAAATCTAAAAGAGTGCAGGGGCTTATGCCCGGTACATATCCAAAAGGAAATACTGATAACATAGAACTCGCTCACACTACACTATGCGGAAGCAACTCAAAATACACTCCAACCTGTCGTCGTGTGGTAGTAGTGATGCACGACATCTGCTCCTCAGGGTCTGTCGTCACGTCTTGCCTGACGTACTGCGGCTCCTGCTCCTCGATCGATCTCCTGGTATTACGACCACATCCGACCGTTAGTCAAAAAGACTAAGCCATTTTTTCCCTGCCTCCCCCACGACTCCTAGGTACCGAGCGGGAGGACGAAGCGGAGGACATCAAGGGGTAAAAAGAAATACAAGTGACATGGATTGTACTAAAAGTATAAAGGGCAAGTGAGTAGTGAGAACAATGACAACATGTAATACATGCAGTAAGTAAGACAACAGTAACAGGTAAGTAATGAGCAGTAAATAAATAAATGCTGCGCAAGTGAAGTAATAGGTAAATCTACCACACCATCATCTAGAGTATCTTAACTTATATGAATGCTCATACAAACTTATAATTTAAGATTTCCGGAATTATAACTTATCATATAAAAGAGCTCATACTAATTTATATGATAAGGGTCTGCAAATGTGTATGTCATTATGATATTATGAATGTTATGATATGTTCATACAGTGCAACTCAATCAAACGACTATGCGTGCACAGACCTTTAGTTCCCGCTTTTCTGAGGTAGCCAGCCTCTCAGGTACTTCCGTCGTGGCAACGGAATCAGTGGATCGGGCACTCCACTTCTAGTTGGGTATACACACTACCAGACCTAGACCTTACGTACGCTGCTGTACACGTCCTAGGTGCACTTCCGTGAGCTTTTGCGTACTCTTGTTGTCATCCCGCCAGACTTTTATGGTCGGGGTGGGTTACTAGGGATTGTTTGCTAGACCGCAGTAAAGTAACCTACTGGCCCTCTAACTCACCACACCCCGCCAAGGTCAACGTATCGCCATTCGTGTGACAAATAGACCCGTAACGAAGACCTGCCACTAGTTTATGCACATGCAAGATTCGTTACAATTCCCGAGCCACCATCTCGTAGGACTAATCAATCTTGAACCGTTCCGTCCCTCTTAATCGGACGAGGTTTACTTTTCTCAATTTAACTTGTTTAGGAATTACTCTTTGTTGTTACCTAGGCGACCAAATCCATTTAAGGTGAATTCTGGACTTCCCGAGGTCTACCCGAGGTCTACCCGGTGAAGGGCCCGTAGCGGTACTAGATAGTATTCTGGGGTGACATCCCAGACCTTCCTTTCTCAGAATATTTATTCTTATTGGTAACTACCCTTGTTAAGGTTACCCTCATGGTTGCTCTATACTACTTAAGTACGATTTAGATTTCCTTTAGGTAACTGACGACCTTTTACTAATGCGTGTGCAAATCCTTAGGTGTTCACCTAGACACTCATACCTAAGCTTGAATGCATTATTGCCAACTTAACTGTCTAAGTGTCACTATAAGTACTATGGATAGAAAACCCTCAAATTTACTTCGCTTATTCATCAAGACGTACTTCCGTTCACTATTCACTATGGGGAAAACTTTCTCCAGTTAGCCTACCACTCATGTGGACTGTAGTTATATATGCCCTAATGTTATGCTCCAAATTTAATTTCATTCCCGCATGTTTTGACTAGCCTAGATACTACTCCAAGTTTTTGCTAAACGCAGACCAACTCAACATTGGGCTAATTTTAATCTCCTTAATGTGAACATCACCAAAACATGACCATATTGACTTAAGATTTTTATCATAGATTAAAAATGACCTAATTACAATATGGTCAAAAATTCATAATTTTCCCAACTATTTTGGCCATTTTTTAAAAATACTTTAATGATCATGCACACCTCACTTTACACATGAAGTACAATGTTCTGAAGTCAAAATGCTCTCAATAAATTATCAGTGACATATAATGTTTAAATATCATGGCTGGATGGATTTCCTAATTTTTCATAGTGTTTAAGACCACTATTTAAACATTCAAACTTTTAAATCAATTGGGCATATTACACAGCAAGTACTGAAATAATTGCTCCAAAAATCCTATAAAAATTACCATAGACTGATGATGATCAAAATACAACCTAGCCAGATTTTCAGAATTTTCCAGATAATAGTACTATAAATTCCATGAATACATAAGTGTGCCAAAGGGCATTTTTGGTAATTATCAGTGTAAGTGACATCTAAAAATTCTACCAAAATTTACAGAGTTGTATTTCAAGATAAATTATCATATGTCGGAGTATTAGATTTTTCCCTTGGTCTTAGGTGATGTTAATTCCATTAATACACTTTTGACAAAAGAGCATTTTTGGTAATTATCAGTGTAAATGACTTTTAAAAATTCTACCAAAATTTCTATAGTTGTATTTCAAGGTAAACTATTATATGGCAAACTATTGGATTTTTCCCTAGGTTTTAGGTAATGTTTATTCCATTAATACACTTTGTGATAAAATTCATTATGCACAAATGTCCAAGAAAATTAATTCCAAAAATTCCAACAAAATTTGTAGAGGTGTATAACATCCTAAAATATCATTTGACATAAAATCAGATTTTTCCTAGGTTGTTTGATCAATTTTATTTGATTAATATATTTATATGACAAATCCATTATTGTCTAAATATTTAGGATTTTTCTTTCAAAAACTCATAATATTTCTAAGGATGATACCCTCCTCTATGATATGTGTGTTACCAAAATTTCATGAGCCTACTACCAGCCATAAGGGATGATATTACAAAAATACATAAATGTGATATGTGCACACCACCCCTCCATACATCACATTCCTATGAATATGAGAAAATATGATCTAAAGTGGGTCAAATGGTCCCAAATTTTGACATGTTACTCAATAGGGTCTAACCCCCATACCACCCAAGATTTGGGTCACTTTGTATATATTTAACCATAAATATTTCATTAATATGAAAAATCACATTTAACATAAAACCATAGAAAAATGTTACCCTAAAATTTTGATTTTTGGGCAGGGGACGAGTCTATACTATTTACAACTATGGCTAAAATATTAGACTCATCCATGTAGGTATGAAGTCTAGATCTACAAAATAAGGTCTGAACACCCTTTTGTACATGTCTCAGTAGAATAAACCTACAAGGGACTGTATGTTACTAAATGTGGTGATTCAAAGCCCTATGGGAAGTAGAGAGCAAGGCCTACAAAAGTTGTCTCTGTCACTTTTGCTTAAAACAACATCTAAGTAGCCTAAATATTGAGTTTAATCTTCTGTATAAAGTGTGACAGATTAATTAAAATGTATAAATACTGGTCTGCATATAGCCATCCCCAGATATCAACAGCCTTGATTTCGTCTCCTTCCTCCAGCCGATGGCCAGCATTACTCCCAGCTGGGCCAACTTCTACCTTCATTTCCCGACCACCTGAGGGCCACCACTGTCGGCCACCACCTCCACCACTTTCGTTGATGTGGTGGCTACCGCCAGGCGGTGTCACGGCTGCCTGAGATAGCTCCTCCGGCGATCCCGAGCTAGGAGAAAAGCTCAGAAAATCTCCATCTTCCTCATTTGGGATCGGGCTCAATTGAGCCCGATTTCTCTCCTAGGTGGTTCTAGATGCTAGCACAGAGGGAGAGGGGGAGAAACGGACCTCGATTGTGGCTCGGCGGCGTGTGCTCCGGCGTACGGCCATGGAATTCTTCGTCTCCAGCAAGCTTGCCCGATCTTCCGTTTCTCCACCAAAAACTCTGCTCCAGGAGGCTAGCTCGACTCCTTAGGACTTTCTGAAGATGATGGAAAGGCCAGATGAGGGGGAAAGTGGCTGTATATGGAGGATGGAAAGGGGGATGTTCGGCCATGGCTTGTACCTCCCCTATGCTACTGTTTGAGCGGCTCCCATGCCTGAAAAGACTGTTCATGGGCTGGGGAATTCGGCTGGGGGGGGCTTGGGCTGAGGTGGTGGGGGCCATGGAAGCTCCTTCACTTCAACATCATTTTTCCCTTTAAGCTTTTTGGGGAAAATGGCATTTTGCCCCCATGATCATAATTTCTCTCCAAATTTAAATGTGGGGTGCCAATAGTCATGTGCCATGCTGATTAGACATGAGGTGGGGCCTTGGTTCACTTGGATTTCATTTGGTCATTCAATTCCTCCCTTAAGGCTTTATGTTGACCATGGTTGACTTTTGGGTTCATCTTGCCAAATTAGTGGGTGGGTTAGCCTCACTTGATGGCCACGAGTCCTATGACCTTGCCCAAAGTCCATTGGGTCATGGTGTGGCTTCAATTTGGTTAATTGGTCCATATGGTGTGAGTTTAACCCAATTTGGCCTAAGGTTGACTTTTGTCAAATTGAAGGGAATGGTTGACCACTTGATGGGGCTTTTGGGTCCATTAGATTCCTAATGGGGTTATGAGGTTCGGGGTCAAGTCAATTTGACCAATTGAAGGTCAATTGGTCCTTGATTGGGTTGATTTGGGCTATGATGACTAAAAGTTGACTTTGGTCTAGACCTTGGAATTGAGTGGAATTATTTAGTGATTATTGACCTAATGACCTCACTTAGTGGTTTGGGTATCCTAGGTAAGGTCAATTTGAAGTATTGGAGGTCCATTGAGTCCAATTGTGTTGAATAAGGTTATGTTGACCTAGGTTTGACTTTGGTCAATTTAGCCTATTTGGGTGACCAATTGTTGGGGTTCTTTATGGTTAGGGACATAATGGTGAGTTCAACTTGTACTTGTGAGTGCAATTTGGGCAGTTTGACCAATGTTTACTTGTGTACCCTAGGGGACCCTGTGTGAGTTCAGCCTAGCTCAAAGAGTCCTAAGGTCTCCCCTTATCTCAACCCACCTTTCTCTCCTCATGTTATGCTCTAACATCATCATGGGGTCTAGTAGGATTGGGGATGTTACACACCATGCGGCTGAGCTCCATAGACCGAAAGTGGGTTCGCATGGCCTCGTTGACGAGCAGCTAGGATCGCAGGGCGCCGAAAAGAGCGGCGTCCTCGCTGCCATACAGCCCGAAGGCGAGGGAGAACGCCTCGCCTCCAAACTTATCGCTCTCAACCCAGGTGGGTAGGAGCGAATAGCAAGAGATCCTGTTGAGGTCAGGATCCCATGCGAGTACCGGCTCGACGATGGAATCGGGGAGTTTCGCGCCCAGGCCAAAGTTCTTGTGGCTGGCTGGCTTGGGCCCGCAGGGGGAATCCCTCGGCTCGTTGCCCCCCTCGGCGGCCTTCTGGCTCGCGGGCGGGGGGAGCGGGACCTCAGCCTCTCTTAGGTCCATGACCTCCTTATTCCTTTTCTTGGCTGGGGGCTTCGCGGCGAGCTGGCTCGCAGGTGGCGGCCACTTCTTACCAGAAGTTGAGCCGAGAGGTTCTCAGCATGCATCGGCGGCTGGGATAGCGAGAGAGCTGGAGGAGAGGGATGCGCTCCTCGCATGCGGGGGATGGATGGGAAGATCCTGCTCTCCTGCAAAGGCAATGAAAGAGTTAGCGATCAGAATAAGAAAAATTATAGGAGCTTGCGAGTGCGAGCCGAACCTTCTCCTTGCGGGACCGCCGGCAGCGAGTCCACCCTCTGCCGGAGGTGGACGACCTCGAAGTTCTTTCCTTCCATATACTGGTAGAGCCTCGCGTTGTCACCACTGAGAGAGGCGGGAGGGCGGTAGGTTGCATCATCCCTTTGAAGGGGGGGAGAAGGGGATATTGTCGAATGGTCCTTTGACTAGAACGTATTTCTGGTGCCAGTAATAGGTTTTGTTCACTGTCTCGCAGACAGTCACATGTTGGCTCGCGAAATGGGTGGTACCGTCCTTGTGGGCACGGAAAGAGAAGATTTTGCGGAAGACGAGGAGGCTGAACTCCATCCTCTCCTCCCGCATATAACAGGCGAACGCGACGACGACCACGATCGTGTTTGGAGTCAACTGGCTCGGCAGGATGCCGTAGTACTTGAGTACCTGAGAAATTCATCAAAGTAAGGTTAGCACGCTCCTTGCGAGGCGAGTAAGAAATGCGAGGGTTGAGTAGAGTGCCTGGCGTACTTTCGGCTAGAGTGGGAGTCGCAACCCATTCTCGAAATGAGCAATGGGGATGGCGAGCTCTTCGGTGGATGGATCATTGATGGTGGCAGTGCTCGGTGGGCGGCGAGCTACAAACCTCGAAGGGATGTACTTGTCCACCGTCGCGAGGAACTCGTCACCAGTGAGCGAGGCGCAGAAGAAAGGGTGTTCGCGAAAGGCCCCGGCGCACCTGGCTCGCCCCTCAGATTCTTCTTCAACAACCATGGTGTTGCTAGTAGTGAGCCGGGAGATGAGCGAGTGCGAGCTGAGATCTGTGAGAGAACCTGGAAGAGAGAAGAAAGGCTGAGGAATAGTTAATGCAGTGGTTAGAAAGTAAAAGTCGTCGACTAATTATAGAAATGAAAAGGGCGGGAAGAATTCGAAGCACCGGGGGGTGCGAATAGCGGAACTGCGCGGTGATTTTCCAGCTTCCCGGGGCCTTATCCGCTCCATGTGTGTTGGCGTCCTGGCGACATCTTCTGACTCGCCACGGGTGAGCCGAGCTGCGTAGAAAGAAGTAAAACTCGCAAGGGCAAGGCGACAGCCCGCAAGACGCAAAGCGAAACAGTAATACAAACATAAAGTCCATAGCGTGCGATCATAGCAGCATAAGCAATTGGAAGCTAAATAAAAATCTCGTGAGCGAGCAAAAATTATCCTTATTACAAACCCATAAAATGTTCAAAGCCCCCAAAAGGGGGAGAAAAGCGAGAGCAACAAACAACAAAAATTGTTCAATAGTTATGCCACTTCCAGCGACCACGACCTCGCACGCCCGAGCGCGCGCGGGGGGGGGGGGGGGGGGGGGGGGGGGGACTCTTGGGTAGTGGTACTCGTGGACCGACTGAACCTCGCACTGCATCAGCCGTATGTAATCCTCGATTCGCGTGACGTGCACCCTAGGTGAGTTGACCTCGCCGCGAGCGACCTGTTGTACCTCAGCAAGAACGCGCGTGTTCGCATCCTCCATGGCAGCAAACCTCTCCTCGTAAGCATCCTTGTTCATCCGGTCCTGATCGTATAGCTCTCGCAACATTAGAGTATGCTTCTGAAATATCTCGGTGACTCGCCTTTTCATCTGCTCCAAGTCTCCGGGGTCCCCTAGGAAATTTGCGACCTGGCTCGGCGAGGGCAGTGGCAACATCTCCACTTCCCCATGCTCTGACTCGGTGGGCGGGGTACGGGGAATGTCTGCGAGTAAGAAGTCAGCATAAGAGGCAGTGAAAGAGAATCGGTAGGAATTGTTTAACCTGGTGAGATGAGAATGGTACGGGGTCGCGGGCGAGAAGATCCTAGCTGGCCCTTGAAAGACTCAGTAAAGGCCGGGGTAACGGACTTTATCAGGCCAGGGCGGTGTGCCCTCTCGTCTGCGACACGGGGTTCGGCAAGCGGTGAGCCGCACGGGCTCCGTTGGACTAGAGTGTCGAATTCAGGGGTGATGATGTTCATTTTCGGGGGGGAGCCTACCGGAGTGGGGACTCACCTCTCCGGGGTCACGAGAGGGGACTCTGCAAAAGTAATAATGCGGGTCAACGGTCAAATAAGAGAGAGAAAGGGCAAGGCAAATGACTTACCGGGACGCGAGGATGAGTCTCGCAGGTCAGTGGTCCTCACATCAGGGGGGGGGGGGGGGGGGGGGGGGGGGTCAGTCATCCCGGGGCACGGGGGGCGAGACCCCGTTGGCGACAGCCTGATAAGATTTTCCTCGGCGGGAGGGTCATGCGAGCAAGGAAGCAGAGTTAAGCGAATACTATTTGGAGTATCGAGTCCCTTTTTAGTAGAACCTGTGAGGCGAGCTCATGGCGGGGAGAGGGAGACAGTGGAGAAGACTCATCCTCCCCGGACGGCCGTCTGATGGTCTTCGCCCTCTTAACCTGAGGTGGGGGCAGAGCAGGTTGTGGGGAGATCCAGGGGCGAGCTCGATAGCTTTGGCCTTCTGTGCCGCCTGCGAGGCCTTGAGGCGAGCAAGTATCTCCTCCTTCTTGGACATCTCGCAGAAAATAGTAGCGAGCAGCGAAGGGAGTGAGTGGGAGGAAAAAGTTCATGCACCGACCAGAAGGAATGGTATTTATAGCAGTGGGCATGGGTTCCACCAAAAGATTCTCACCATGTCATCAAGGAGTCGGCGAACACCAAGGGTTAAACGTTTCTTCGCGAGCCTAAGGTAGCCTCGCGAAGATCGGGGATTGTGTACAACCCCATTATTCGTCAGGAAGTGAGCAGAGACTAAGGAATTAGCAGGCGAGAGGAATGAGAAGGAGGACGAGCCAGAGTCCCAAAGCAGGCTCGTAGGAAAGCGGGCGAGCCAAGCTCTCGTCGGCTGCTCACAGGGAGCGGGCGAGTCGGGCTCTCGCCAGCCGACCTCTAGAAGGCGAGAAGGCCTGGACCCTCGCGGGCCGCCCGCAGGAAGTCGGGCGAGCCAGGTCCTCCTGGGTCGCGAGAGGAGCCCATGTTGGTGTCTCACCCAGTAGGGGCCCAAGGGTGTTTTCACCTGGAAGCCCCTGGTGGTCTGCAGTTGGCCTCTCCAAACAGCAGAGTTTGGTTGTTAACAGACCATTAAGGGATGCGTATAGCAAAAGAGTAAGGCGGAATCCCGCTATTAGCAGACCAGACTGGAAAAACTATAAATAGACCTTAAAGGGCACCTTTGGAGAGGATTCCAATCTCAGTATTCTGAGCTTCTTCCTGCCTAGGTTATCTTGGCTTAGATCTCAGGCTCTCCAAGGTGTCCAGTCTCAGCTTTGGCTTGGGAGGGGAAGTGCTCAAAGATCTTCCGGGTGTGTGGTGGGACCTCCTCACTGCGACCAAAGGTCTGTGTCTAGTTTTGAGTCTTCAGTCTGTTCCTTCCGTTAAATCAGTAAGTGCTAGTTGCCCCTCAACTTGTTGAGGGCCCGAGCTCCACAAGAGACCAAGTCCTGGTTTCAACAGTGAGCTCTTTGTGGTAATTGTGGTGTGAGTGTTTGGGTTTGCTACACTAGCAATTGCTATGTGTGAGCTTTGTGACGAGGTGCTTGCGAACCTCATTCCGCT
This sequence comes from Dactylorhiza incarnata, assembly GCA_033032865.1. Classification (NCBI taxonomy): domain Eukaryota; kingdom Viridiplantae; phylum Streptophyta; class Magnoliopsida; order Asparagales; family Orchidaceae; genus Dactylorhiza; species Dactylorhiza incarnata. The sequence continues at coordinate 3,234,452 of JAWHQI010000306.1, read as the reverse complement.
GGTGCGTCCCATTCCATTTGCTTGCCTTCTCGCTCATCCACCTTGTGAAGCAGTGCATAGCGGGCTGCATAGTCTCCATTCACCTTGCGAAGCAGTGCATAATGTCATGCATAGTAGTGTTAATTTAGTTTATTTTATCTTGTTTATTCCACAAACCAATCCAATTCGTCTGCAATCCATCCGAACTAAAGGACTTCAATCTCAAGTCCTTCCTCTATAGATAACTCCACCTTACTGTGTTCCTTGTGAGATCGATACTCGGAGATTCGCTCTCCATTTTATATTACTTGAACGATCGATACACTGCCGTGACGTGCTGCAATCTCGCTTCCGCCTATAGCGATGTGTAAGATTAGCGCATCTTGATGTAAATGAGTCACTAAGTTGGTTTCACTATAAATTCTGTAACATCTCACCTTGAAGTCTTGCCTCTGTTAATATGTATTCATACCAAGCCATCAACCCCTAACCACATCCAAACACGTGGGTAAAAAGGGGCGGTGTGTAACATCCCAAAATTTTGACTCGGCTGATTGAACCCTTATGTGACCTAACCAGTTCAATCGACCTATTTTGATGAGCCTATTCGAGACCAGAGTGACCTTGTTGGTCCGGTGAACAAATTACAATTGGTTTACTCCAAATTTTGAGCTACAATGACTAAAACGTACTTTTGAGCTACAATGACTAAAAATACTTATGAGCAAATGTGCTCAGAATAGACTCTGGATAGTGATGTTACACTCGTAAGACCAATATGATTTCAATAACGTTCATTTCGCCGCATTCGATGCATACATATGAAGTTGACCAAAACAGTCGCCTCAAGCTACGCGACACCTCAAACATGACTTTTGAGCAAATGACCTCATAATTAAACTCAATCAGTTTTGTTAGACTCGTGAAGCCTACACGAGTTTGACGTAACTCTCTGCGCTCCATTCTGATAAGTATCAGCGAAACTCTAATGCAGACGTGAGTTCAAGTAACGAAATTATCCGAAAAGGTGATATCGAGCAAACAGCCTCGAAATTCACCTCAGTCAGTTTTGTTAGACTCGTGAATCCTATACGAGTTCAACAAAATTCCGCGCACAATTCCGATGCGAATCAGCGAAATTATAATATGGTTTGCAAATAGCGGAATTATCCGAAAAGTCATATCGAGCAAACGACCTCGGAATTCATCTCAGTTTCAATAAAACTGTCTGCGCTCGATTCCGATGAGAATCAGCAAAATTTTAATGTGATTTGCAAATAGCGTATTTACCCGAAAAGGTGTGATCGAGCAAATAACCTCGGAATTGACCCCAGTCAGTTTCGTTGGACTCGTAATAATAATTTGATTCCAACGGTGTCATCAGTTTGACATTTCGACGTCGTTTCGATAATTTTTAATGCCACGTGAAATTAGACCGTAAACGCTCCGACAATCGTAAAATGAGCAAACAAACTCGAAATTTATCGCGACTCATCTCGATAGGTGTGTATCGACGAGACGGTCGAAACGCGCCCTTCCGGGACAAATTTAGAGTCCTCTAGGGCATTGTGCGGGCATATCAAGTTCGGTGCCTGTCCCTCGCAAGTCAGGAAAATTTTTTTGTCCGATAGGCGGACCTAAAGGAAGGTCTGCCTATCGACAAAAAAATTGATTTTAGTCGTATTAAAATTTACTTTTTTCCAAAATAAATTATTAAATAATGCTTAGAATTTTTTTATCTTTATTTTAAGATCTTATTTGCCTATAAAAAATGTTTTTTTTTAAAACCGGCCGATTTCTAAAATCCAACCGAATATAATTTTTTGAATTTTTTAAATCATGAATTTTGTTGATGGTCTGATGTGGGAAAGGACGGTCCGATTTCAATCCCTTCCTCTAGGTCCGTTAGGCGGACCTACATATTTCTCCGCAAGTCAATCTTCTTCGGCGGTGTTAAAATCTCGTGCCTCAGATCTCTTCCTCATTTCCTGCGCCTGTGCCGTCTTTTTTTCGTTTCTACGCGCGATACCACAACTTCGGCTTTAGATTTCGCTCAGGATCGCCGACAAGCCCTATTTACGTTCGATCGCTGCTCCTCTCTGCTGCTCCCTGCTGCAAAAAACCCCCATTCTTCCCCCCCTTCGGCGAGATGAAGCTCCTCCGCCTCTCCACCGTCGACGCAATCCTTGATCCTTCTCGCCGCGCCATTTCTCCATTTATTCTCGTTGGTTCGTCCTCTACTTCTAGGAAACTTCTCGCACACCTCCGCAGTGTAATCCCTCCACACACGAGCGTAGTAGGGCGTCGGTTCTCAGACTAGGGGGTCCATTTTCACCGTCTGCTTGCCACTTTCTCTGACCCACAGTTCCATTGACGGCAGCGCGCGGATCTAGGGCAATGAATTCATCTCCACGAGGATGATTAATTTAAGGATAGCTCTGGTAAGCTTCTTCGCAATTTCCACCGCTTATTCCTTACCAATTCATCTCCACGACATTTTTTGCCCCTGTAACCGGGCTTCATAGTGTGTGCAGGATTGTTGCTTGCCTCCACAATTTGTGATATTCAGTTTTGCCATTTCTTCATGCGATTTGTTGAACTATGCCTAGATTTGTAATTCTGTATGTTTTCTTTTTTTCAATTTCCTCTCTTTCTCTCAGCTTTGGAATGCAAGTGTACAACCCGTATTCGGCGAGTATAGCCGAGGGCACCTGGCGAGTAGGCTGATGCCTCTCTCGGCGAGTAGAGCCGAAGGCACCTGGCGAGTAGGCCGATGCCTCTCTCGACGAGTAGAGCCGAAGGCACCTGGCGAGTAGGCCGATGCCTCTCTCGGCGAGTAGAGCCGAAGACACCTGGCGAGTAGACCGGTGCCTCCCTTGGCGAGTAGAGTCAGGAGGCCTGGCAAGTAGACCGGTGCCTCCCTCGGCGAGTAGAGTCAGATTCTGGGGAATAGAATCATCCGGGCACCCCCGGTGGTCTGCTTATAGCCCTTCGGGACAGCGGAGTCTGGCTATCTGCAGACCAATTTGGAGTGCGTTTAGCAAAATAGTAAGGCGGAGTTACGCTATCCGCAGGTCATCCGGACCATTCTACCCCTGGGAAGTCTTTCCCTATAAATAGGACCCATTATGTCTCAGATCAGCACAGATCCACCCCCTTGAGAGAGTCTGTGCTTTCTTCCTTGTGCTGTCTGAGACAGGCTCAGCTTCTGGTTTTCGGGAGGGGAAATCAAGTTAGATTTCCGGGTTAGTGGCGGGACCTCCCCGCTGCAGCCAGTGGGTCATTCTTAGGGAACTACCTAACAACCAGTGAGGGTTGGTTCTTAGTTCGGGACACTTAGTTCTAGGATCCGACGAGGAGAGAAGTAACTCAAGCTACTCCCCAAGTCTCGAACAAGTTGGACCGGTATCCGGGTTCCAACATTTTTGGTGCGGTGAGCGTGGACTGTAGCAAGAGAAGAAAATCTCATCTGACGATCCCATGACTGAACGTGACGAGCTGGGAACCGACCAGGGGAACTCGCCGCCTTTGGGCGAGTTCGTGACCAAGAGTGTCTTCGAGCAGGGGATGAAGGCGATGGAGGATACCATCCGGAGGTTACTCACACCTCGTGCCGAGGTGGGAGTATCCCCCCCTGTCGCAGTCGCCTCGCCCACGGAGGCAGGTCCTAGTCAGCGCCTCGGCAAGGAAGCGCTCCTAGGGGAGGAAGACCAGCCGCTCCGCGCGCGAGTGCTCTTTGCCAGCCCGACGGAGACTCGCCAGTCAGAGGGCGAGTACGACCAAGTTCGTCCCATCCACCAACTCGCCCCGCGCAGTCCTTTCTGCGAGTTGGTGCTGTCTGCTCCCATTCCTGCAGGATTCACAAAGCCCGCCATGAGTTTCTACTCCGGGAAAGAAGATCCCGTCAAGCATCTGCAGTGGTTTGAAGATATGGTCTCCATCAAGCCGATGACGGATCCCTTCAAATGTCGGTTGTTCGTCATAACCTTCCAGGAAAAAGCCAGAGATTGGTTCCACCAGTTACCGGCGGGAAGCGTCTACGGGTTCGATGACCTGCGCAGAAGTTATTTGCTCCGCTTCTCCACGTCCAAGAAGAGGAGGAAGGGTTCAGAAGATCTTTTCCTTATCAAGCAGAGACCCCAGGAGATGCTCGGGTCGTATTTGGATCGCTTTCAGGAGGAGATCCTCCTGGTCCAAGAGGTCCCTGGACATACCCTGATCTTGGCATTCAAGCTGGGGTTGCAGCCAGGTTTTTCAAGATGGAGATCACTCGCAATCCCCCCCTATCGTTCGAGGAGTTAGTCGATCGGGCCGGGAGGCAGATCGCGGGGGAGGCAACCAGCCTAGAGTTCGTGGCCAAGTTAGCCAGATTGGAGGGAGGGGAGAAAGAAGGAGAGGGGAACGGCCGACGCGAGTCCAAGAAGAGAGGTGAGCCGAGAAGGCGAGAAGAGGGAGGGTCCCGGGAGAACAGGGATCAGCGAGATCAGGAGAGGAGGTTCCAGGCTCCGCCTCGCCGGCCGGCCTGGAGGCCTGCTGGAGGAGGCTACCAAGGGAGACCAGGAGGGAGGTACTCTCCGGAACGACGAGACCGCTGTCGCTCACCCGAGCGGAGGCAAGGACAGTGGAGGCAAAACCAAGCGCCGCCCAGAGAAGCTAATGTGATCAAGAGGGGACGAGGACGAGGAAGAGGGGGAAGGCCGCGACAGCCCCGAGGTGAAGAAGAGCGTCGGGCGATGCCCTACTGCGACTTCCATCAGGTAGAGGGCCACGCGACGGCCACGTGCCCTGAGTTCTTGGAGTTGAGGAGAGGAGCTGGAGGAGCCCAGGAAGGGCATGAGAGGCGAGAAGGAGATATGTTGAGAATCGAAGGGGGAGGAGCCCCCGTCCCAAGGAGGTGTGAGGATAGGGGAGATCTGGGAGCCCATGAGGGGATAGGGTGTAACATCCCAACTTTAAAATAGGGTCTAGCCAGTTCAGTTGAACCCTTGAAAGAGCTTAGGCCGGGTCTTAGGAAAACCATGACCCGATCTTCGCCGCAAAATGACGGTCTCTTGGAGAAATAACTGTTTTGGGTAGCATTGTGCTTTGCCACAACGCTTAAATAGTATAGTAAACATGTGTGCTTCGAATTGACTTCCGTCAGTCGCGTTAGACTCGTATGATTGATACGAGTGCAATGGAAGTCGTTATGTTGTAATCTGATGTCATTTGGAGAAAACGACTACTTTGGGTAACATCGAGCGTCACAACAACGCCATTTTAAAATATTGGACAAACGAGCTTTGAATTGATCTCAGTGACTTGCATCAGACTCGTAAGATCAATACAAGCGCAACGTAATTCGTTTCGTTTAAATCCGATGAGATTTGAGAATTTGGCTGAAATTAGTCGTTTAAAGCTGCTCAGCGACTCGAGAGAATAATTACGAGTAAATAGATTCGAATCTAAGTTAGTCTCATTTCTTAAACTCGTGTGTTCGTCACAAGCGCAATAACGTCCTCCACGCATTTTCAAGCGTGTATTTGGTGAGTTATATATTAATGTACTTAAATAAATAAATAAATATATATATATATATTATACGAATAAGTTTTATAATATATAAAATCTCAAATACTCCTCTTCTAAACCAAAACCAGCGGGCAGAAGGTTGGCAAAAACCTTGGGCGGGAGGGAAATCTCACCGGGGGCAGCAGCGATCTCCCACCTGGACAAGATTCGGGGTAGGTCCATCGATAAGGAGGTGGCCAATGAAGGAGAGCCACGTACCGCAGCCGTCGAGCTCGTTGGGAGCTCCGGATTGGTTGTTCCGTCTATATGAGGGTGGCTCCGTTCCTTTCTCCGGCAGGACGGGCGGAGAGGGAAACCGCCTTAGCTTCCTCATGGTTCTTCCTCCTCCGAAAATGGTAATCTCTTAATCTTCTCTATTTTTCGTCGCCTGGGATCATTACGGAAGTTGGACGAATCGATGGGCTTGATGAAAATATTTTCGAAATAGAAACTTTCATCAGGGGTTGCATTATGTGGGTTATATATAAAGATTTTTTTTTCCAGTGTGAGGCGATGAAGAATGTCAACTTGGAATGAAGATGTAGTGTTTTCTTTCTCTACAATGTTTAGGGCATTGAGGGTGACTTGAGGAGAGACTCCCCAGGCAACCCTTGCAACTATCATTATTGTTGTTGGAAGGAGGTTGGAAGATGAGAGTTTCTCCTCCGTCTTTCTCCTTCTTCCACTACTTTGGAAGTCATAGGAGCCTCTATTTTTTTTTACCTGCCTCTATTTCTCTTAGGCTTCGTTTGGCTCCACATTTTAGTTCTGGTGAGTTTGGATAAAAACACCATCGTTATAGAATGTATGTTTAGCAGGACAATGGTTGTGACCGCCACCAAGAAAATAAAACTAGTTTTGAACATAAAAGTTGGAGTTCCTTAGGTGAGGTTGGGCGTACACGAATTATAGTTCATAAACACTGCGTTCACATCCATCATCGCGGCGCCAAACGGACCCCTAATGAGTTGTCTTGTTGGGTTCTTAATGGGTGAGCCTAAGGCTCAAACTATGTGCTAATTTCTCTTCTTGATAGTATCTTTACCTCCATTTTTGAAATATTATTGCCTTTTTCGTATATAAACTTATAGTGATATAAAAGAAAAGTTGGAAGAACTTCTTCCCAGGCCATCTCTCCCTCCACTCCTCTTCGAAGATCTGTTAAATCAGACAATGGTGGCTGATTGCCTGGATAGGTTATTTCTCTCTCTTGCATCTCCCCCCTCTCTCTCTCTCTCTTTCTCCCTCCCTTGTTCCCAGCAAATTGAGAAAGAACTTAGAGGATGGGGCAATCTAGAAATGTCATCCCCATGTTTCTACCCTCTCAAAACTCTATCGGAACAGTGGCATCATCTTCATATTCATTTATATTTTGATAATTTATAGCTGATGCTGAGTGGGCGAGATGTTCTGCTATGGGCATTCGGGTTAGGGATGGACGGAGGATAGGAGGTTGGATCATGCCAACCTTCTCCTCTCCGGTTGAGGAGGTTTCCAATGGTCATATCACCACGAACGGGCTTGAAATTAATCTCTCTCTCTCTCTCTCTCTCACTTCCCCTCCTTCATATAAAAATGGAAAAATTAAATTGGGAAGGATGACTTGGAAAATTAAAGCATCTCACCTCCCCTCTCTAACACTCTCCACCATGCTTTTACTTTGCAAAGGCAATTGGGAGTAGTAACCTCGATTAAGTGAAATTTGGAGCTTGAATATGTGGGCATAAACTACATCTATGATCAGTTTGGGTGTTGGAAACATGGAGAGGAACTATAAAATAGGGCTTCTCTAGATTGATTGTGTGCACAACTCCTTCCTCCTCTCCTCTCCCTTCCTTATTCATTGTTTGAGAAAATCTTGCTCGGTAGGTCTTCTGATATAAGTTAGAGGATTGGTTCAACTCGGAAGAAGATAGTTATTAATGGATGGTATGAGGCTCGTCATTTGGGGGTCTTGAGATGTATGGATTTCATCTCCTCTCTTCTTCGTTCTCTCTCTTTTTGCCACAATAGTTATACCATAGCAGCTCTTGGTGCTCTGCTTGGCCGGGGGTCAATCGTGGATTTTCTTCAGTTCCATAGCTGTCAAATGTTATTATAAAATGTCGGAAGGTTTGTTGTCATTTGCTGGCCGGCTGTTGATGTATGATGTCTTTAGGGAAATGATCTTGCAACTTGGTTTTATGCGTTCTGTACATGGAGATTACACTTCTCGCTTCCTCTTCAGATATTGAAGTACCTAGTCGCAATGACGGCAAATGGTTTTCTTTTTATAATTCAAATACTACATCATTATCAGTAAGAATTGCTTCATAAGGTTTACATATAAACGGGATATATAAAGATAATTATTATAAAGGGGCTCACAATTCACAACCATCATTTCTCCACTTTTCTATTATGTTCAGAATATAAATTATAAAGGTACTACCCTATAAATTACGGGAGCTAGGTTAAGCTAATCCCTCTTCTTCTCTTCCCCTCACCCTCACTTATTATGACCCTTGTTAGCAGCTTGATCTGGGAGTAAACAACTAGTGTTTATTATATGTTGCTACCAGGACTACTTCCCGGACTAGCCGACTGCCATTAATTAGGGCCCACTATGACGCTCCATTTTTCCTTCTATATGACTTATGAGTGTGAGACTGTTAAACTGGGAGTTACTAATAACTGTAAGTTATTACATAAGGGGTAGGGATTTCATTGAAGTTGGCCGGCTATAGTAGGATATGGCATATGATTGTGCAAATGAAGGTCTGCCTGATTAAAATAAGCTTGATGTTGGAAACCTCCTTCTCCATTTTATGGTGACTGTAATATGCCTCAATGGGAAATGCAAACGTGCCTAATATGGACGGCTTGGGCTTCATTGCCAAGCAATCCAAAGGATTGACAGAAGCCTACATGGATACATACATAACTTATGTGGATGGCTTGGGTTTGATTGCCAAGCAATCCAAAAGATCGACGAATGTCAGATTAAGATGAATGTACCATCCCGGGTGGAAATATGATTAAACAGGTAAAGAGTCTCTCTCCTCTACCCGCTACTGACTCTCGGGATGGAATTATTGCTAAGCTTAAAAAGAGCTTCTCTTCTTTCCCTCTATAAACTCTCAGATGGAATTATTGTTAAGCTTAGAAGGAGTTTCTCTTCTCTCCTCTTATGAAAACAAAAGTTGCCTTCGAGAAAGTAGTTCCTACGGGAATGAAATGTTGCCTTCGAGAAAGTAGTTCCTACGGGAATGAAATGTTGCATTCGAGAAAGTAATTCCTACGGGAATGAAAAGTTGCCTTCGAGAAATATTCCTACGGGAATATATTGTGCCTTCGAGAAATATTCCTACGGGAATATATTGTGCCTTCGAGAAATATTCCTACGGGAATATATTGTGCCTTCGAGAAATATTCCTACGGGAATATATGGTGCCTTCGAGAAATATTCCTACGGGAATATATGGTGCCTTCGAGAAATATTCCTACGGGAATATATGGTGCCTTCGAGAAATATTCCTACGGGAATATATGGTGCCTTCGAGAAATATTCCTACGGGAATATATTGTGCCTTCGAGAAATATTCCTACGGGAATATATTGTGCCTTCGAGAAATATTCCTACGGGAATATATTGTGCCTTCGAGAAATATTCCTACGGGAGTATATTGTGCGTTTGAGAAATATTCCTACGGGAATACATTGTGCCTTCGAGAAATATGCCTATGGAATATAATGTGCCTTCAGAAAATGTGCATTGGGAGAACGTCGGATGGTCGATGAGTTTTACTCTAAGGCAACCCGCACGACGGACGGTCTGGGAGGGCAACCCGTGCGAAACTAATAGAACTACGTGGGTCTGAGGCCGTATGCAGGATGATACGGAGTACGTAGGCGGTGGTCGCGGGAAGACTGCCTCGGCCCAATAAGAATTCCAGATATCCCCTCCCTTATAAATGTTATATTATGTTTGTTTGTTAGTAAGGGTTAGATTCTCTTCGTGGTTCTAATAACTTGTCTTTAGCACAAGTGACAGGTGCAGATGAGGGGCAACACTCATGGGTGGAGGAGGCCACAGAGCAGGCTACTTCAGGTATACGTTATTAAGTCGCATCTCCTTTTTGTTGTGCCCTATCTCAGGGTATATATATATAATGGCAATGAAGTCTTGATGGATAGGATTTAATGCGGCGGCGAAATCGATATTACTCATACAGGTTTCGAAATTGTGGTTTCTGTGATATTTAATCTTCTGCTATAAACTATGTCTTCCGCTAAGGGTTACAAAGCGCACTCTTTAATGATATCTCCCGCTAAAATACTGCTTCCTTACTATGTTGGTGTATAGTGACTTTCGCTTAACACCACCCCTAGGCGTGACATCGGAGGGTTCAAGGAAAAAGGGTTGGAGAAGCTAGTGCCTTCACCCTTCAGGGTCGCTTCGGCGTCGTGCTAAAGGGTGGTGTGCGATAAGATCCCCCGGTCGGACCACCGATTTGGGAGGGGGGTCTTACATAGGGGTCATCCACGGAGGAGCAGGGTTGGAGGCGACCCGAAAGGGGAGCCTCAACGTCGTGTATCGGAAGAGCGTGTCCTCTACCTCCCAGGTTCCGCCACCGTCAGGAGAGATCACTTTCTCGGAGGAAGACATGTTGGGGAACGAAAACCCTTTCTACGACGCGGTGGTGATCAAGGCCGCGGTGGAGAACTATACGGTCTCTCGCATCCTGGTGGATAACGGGAGCTCCGTCAATGTCGTGTTCAAGAAAGCGTTTGATGCCATGAAGGTGGAAGAGAAGAGGGTTACCTCGACGGAAGGACCGCTCTTTGGGTTCGCGGGAGAAAGAAAAGAAGTAGAGGGAGGTGTGGAGTTGGTGGTGACGTTGGGAGGGACCACCAAGTGTTGTAGGTTTGTCATTGTAGACGCCCCCAACAGTTACAATGTCATCTTCGGCAGACCACTCATCAGTGCCTACAAGTGTGTGCCCTCCTCCTACCATCAATGCCTGAAGTACAACCAGGGAGGCGTGCAGATCCGGATCCGGAGCGATCCCAAGGTGGCGAGGCAGTGTTATCTTAACGTTGTCAACATGATCAGCTGGAAGGAGGAGGCAGAGGCGGTGGACCTGGTGATGGAGGAGATGGCGAGGCAGGAAGCGGCCGAAGAAGCAGAGGAGACGGCAAGGCTGGAGGCAGCTGAGGAAGTAGAGGAGAAGGAGATCCTAGCAGAAGGCGGAAGGCCGAGAAGGGTGAAGGTCGGTAGGGAGCTGGAAGAGGAAGACAAGGAGAAGATCATGTCCTGCATCCAGAAGAACGCGGACATCTTTGCGTGGAGCGTAGCCGATATGCCAGGTGTCGACGCAGACGTCGTCTGCCATCATCTCAACTTGGATAAAGGAGTCCACCCCATCCAACAGAAGAAGAGGGCAACCGCCACCACCCTAGCCGAGCCCATCAGGGAGGAGGTCAGGAAGCTGCTGGAAGCAGGGTTTGTGTCGGAGATCCAGTACCCAGGCTGGGTCTCCAATGTTGTAATGGTGAGGAAGGGAGAGGGGAAGTGGCGCATGTGTATCGATTTTTCTATCCTTAATAAAGCTTGCCCCAAGGATTGTTACCATTTGCCTAGAATCGACGAGCTAGTAGATTCGGCCGTCGGATTCCCTGTCATGAGTTTTTTAGATGCATTTTCTGGTTACCACCAAATCCGCATGCATCCACCCGACGTGAAGCACGTATCCTTCATTACCAACGCCGGATGCTATTGTTATAAAATGATGCCTTCCGGGCTTAAAAACGCAGGAGCAACCTATCAGCGCATGATGGACAGGGTGTTCAAAGAGCAGAAGGGGCGAAACTTGGAAGTATACGTCGATGATCTCATGGTAAAAAGCAAGAGCGTCGGGGAGCACCTCCATGACTTGGAGGAGACCTTCGCCACGCTGCGAAAGTATAAGATGAGACTAAATCCGGCCAAGTGCGTGTTTGGGGCTGGAAAGGGGAAGTTCTTGGGACACCTCTTGACTCCGGCTGGAGTAGAACCGAACCCGGACAAGGTGAAGGCGATCATGGAGATGGAAGCACCCAGGAACGTCAAGGAAGTTCAGCGCCTGACAGGTCGCCTAGCCGGGCTGAGCAGGTTCCTCTCCAGAGCAGGAGAGAAATGCTCACCTTTCTACAAAACCCTCCGAAACAATAAAAAGTTCGAGTGGTCGGCAGAGTGTTAGGGAGCCTTTGAAAGCCTAAAACTCCAGTTGGCCCAGGTACCCCTGTTACAAGGGCCTAGAGAGGGAGAAGATCTCTTCCTATACATAGGGATGGGGTCGAAAGCGGTAAGCTCGGTCCTGGTACGCGAGGAGGGGAAGCGCCAACTCCCCATTTACTACGTAAGTCGGGTCCTGCGGAAGGCAGAATTGCGATACTCCATTCTGGAAAAATTGGCGTTCGCCTTGATTGTAGCGGCGCGGAGACTCCGACCTTACTTCCAGGCCCACCCGATTAAGGTAGTGACCGACCACCCTCTCCGCAATGTCCTAGAACTAGTAGAGCATTCTGGCAGGATGGCGAAGTGGTCAGTAGAACTCAGCGAGTTTGACGTCGCCTACGTGCCCCGACTGGCCATGAAGGCCCAAGCGGTGGCAGACTTCCTAGTCGACTATACCGCAGAAGTAGGCAAGGAGGAGATACCCCAGCAGGTGGCGTGGGAAGTGTTCGTGGATGGAGCGTCGGGGAGGAACTCATGTGGAGGAGGCATCATCCTGATCAGCCCTCAGGGCACTAGAATTGAGCAAGCCGTCAGCATTCACTTCCCCGTTACCAACAATCAGGCAGAATATGAGGCTGTAATCGCGGGACTGCGCCTAGCCCAGGATCTGGGGATCCACGACATCAGAGTCCACTCTGACTCACTGGTGGTCACCTCCCAGATCCGAGGAGAGTATGAAGCAAGAGAGCCGGTACTGCAGCGCTATCTGGTAAAGGTCAAAGACCTGGTGGGCGCCTTTAAGTCCTTCTCCATACAACATGTGCCAAGGGAGGAGAACGCCCGAGCAGATCGACTGGCCAAATATGGCCCCCTGGTCGGGGGAACAATCACCGAGTTGTTTCGGCCTTCGATCGAGGAAGGAGAAGTGATGGACATCGACCAACCCGCTTCGTGGATGGACCCCCTGATCACTTTCTTAACCACAGGATGCTTGCCTGCGGAGGTTCAGGACAAGAGGCGGTTCAGGTAAAAGTCCGCTTATTATTTACTAACTGACGGGGTGCTCTACAGGAAGACTCTATCCGGTCCCTTGGCCAGGTGCCTGTCCGAGGAGGATGCCTCCCGGGTCTTAGAGGAGATTCACACAGGCGAGTGCGGCAGTCATTCGGGAAGCAGAACCCTGGAGAAGAGGGTACTCCGAGCAGGATACTTTTGGCCCACCATCCGGAAAGACGCGGAGGAGTTCGCGAGGAGATGCTCAAAGTGCCAACTCTATGCTTCGCTCCAGTTACAGCCAGCCCAGCGTATTCGGTCAATCACCACCCCCTGACCCTTCGCCATTTGGGGAATGGATCTGGTGGGACCATTCCCCCCGGCAAGTGGGCAAAGGAGATTTCTCCTGGCGATGATCGATTATTTCTCCAAGTGGATGGAGGTGAAGGCCCTGGCAAAAACGACCTCCCTGGTGGTGAAGAACTTCATTTGGGGGGAGATCGTGTGCAGACATGGTCTACCCCTCGCCATCGTCACCGACAACGGTCCACAATTCAAAAGCCTTGAGCTCACCGATTTCTGTAGCCAACTTGGCATCGATCTCCGCTTCGCCTCAGTTCATCACCCACGAAGCAACGGCCAGGTTGAAGCAGCCAACAAAGTCATCCTCAACCTGCTCAAGAAGAAGGTGGAGAACCTGAAGGGAAATTGGGTGGAACAGCTCCCCTCGGTCCTCTGGGCCCTGAGGACTACCCCCACCACGGCAACCGGCGAAACACCGTTCAAGTTATCACACGGCTCGGAGGCTCTCATCCCGATAGAGTTCGAGGTCCGGAGTCCCAGGGTGGTGGCGGCAGAAGATGAGGATGAAGGGTGGAGACTCGAGAACGAAGAGGCGCAACGACTCGCTTTGGATTTCGTGGAGGAACTTCGCGACCAGGCCACGATCCGACAGGAAGAGATCAAGCGAAGGATGGCAAAGCACTTTGACAAACAGGTCCGAGTCAAGCAATTCATCAAGGAAGACCTGGTTCTCAAGAAGGTGGATGCCGCAGGAAGATCCGCCACGGTGGGTAAACTCCATCCCAATTGGGAAGGCCCCTACATCGTGTTCGAGGTGTTAAGGACCGGCGGGTACCGCCTGCAGAACGTTGATGGGGAACTCCTAGGAAACACTTGGAGTGGAGACGACTTGAAGCGTTTCTACTCCTAACCTTAATGTAATACTTAGTTTATTCTTGTTCTACTTAAGATAATAACACTTTCCCTGGCAAACTCGCAACGCTTCACCACCTAAGCTACTTGCCCCCTCAAGTGAGTTCTAAGTCCTCGAGATGTGTTGTTGCCGTAGACCAGGTCACTGCACGAGCTCCTCTCCTGCATACCGGCTACTTGCCCCCTCGAGTGAGTTCTAAGCCCTCGAGATGTGTTGTTGCCGTAGACCAGGTCACTGCACGAGCTCCTCTCCTGCATACCGGCTACTTGCCCCCCTCGAGTGAGTTCTAAGTCCTCGAGATGTGTTGTTGTCGTAGACCAGGTCACTGCACGAGCTCCTCTCCTGCATACCGGCTACTTGCCCCCTCGAGTGAGTTCTAAGTCCTCGAGATGTGTTGTTGTCGTAGACCAGGTCACTGCACGAGCTCCTCTCCTGCATGCCGGCTACTTGCCCCCTCGAGTGAGTTCTAAGTCCTCGAGATGTGTTGTTGCCGTAGACCAGGTCACTGCACGAGCTCCTCTCCTGCATACCGGCTACTTGCCCCCTCGAGTGAGTTCTAAGTCCTCGAGATGTGTTGTTGCCGTAGACCAGGTCACTGCACGAGCTCCTCTCCTGCATACCGGCTACTTGCCCCCTCGAGTGAGTTCTAAGTCCTCGAGATGTGTTGTTGCCGTAGACCAGGTCACTGCACGAGCTCCTCTCCTGCATACCGGCTACTTGCCCCCTCGAGTGAGTTCTAAGTCCTCGAGGTGTGTTGTTGCCGTAGACCAGGTCACTGCACGAGCTCCTCTCCTGCATACCGGCTACTTGCCCCCTCGAGTGAGTTCTAAGTCCTCGAGATGTGTTGTTACCGTAGACCAGGTCACTGCATGAGCTCCTCTCCTGCATACCGGCTACTTGCCCCCTCGAGTGAGTTCTAAGTCCTCGAGATGTGTTGTTTCCATAGACCAGGCCACTACACGAGCTCCTCTCCGGCATACTGCCTACTTGCCCCATCGGGTGAGCCCCAGACCCCAAAGAGGGCCAACTCTAAAAAAGCGATCCCATAAGAGAAGGGGAGGCGAGACGAATATCATAAACGCCTCCCACACTCATAGATAGCGAAATTACTCATCTATTCCTCAATCATCTCGCGAAAAGCCCTAATAAGGGGAAGAAGAGCGCCCCATCCGCCTCACACGCCGGAAAGGCGTAAGTAAATGGGCGCCCGACCAAGGCGAGGAGAGCTCTCGCGCGAGCCCTCGCCACGGGCGAGTACCCCCCAGGCGCGAGTACGCCACATAGACAAACGCGTCGCAAAAAAAAATGTATATCTAAATAATAAACGATCGTAACGAGCACGTCAGACGAGATTTGCGGCGAAGGAAGAGAAAAGATCGAGCGGATTAAAATACGTCGAACACGCTCATCCTGTCAGACAGAAAGGGCGGGTACACCGAGAATATTCCCAAGAAAGTATTATTACAGGGATTACAAAAAATAAAAACGAGCTATTCGCCCTCGTCACCCTCTTCCGATTCGCCAGATGAGCCGTCGCTCAGAGTTCTCGCCGGGGTGGGGCTCACCGCCTCGCGATATAGTTCTGGGAGAAGGTCCGCGAGATCAACTGTGGCCCCCTCCGCAGTAAGAAGAAATCGCCGCCGGAGTCGCTCCCGCGTGAACACCGCCGTCTTGATGGTCAGCTGCCTGCGCGTCTCGGCGACCTGGGCCGGGGTGAAGTGAAGGAGCTGCGGAGCTGTGGACGACTCCCCTCTGCTAGGATGTCAGAGCTCAGCTATCTCTGATTCCGCCTCGGCAAGGCGAGTCCCTAGGTAGTTGACTTCCCGCTGCGAGGCGGCCAGCTGCGCCTCCAGCTCAGAGACCCGCGTCACCAGCGCAACGGTGGATTCCTGCGTTAGCAAAGGTCAAACAATAGCGTCGGCCAGCGAGTGGGAGGTAAACGGACAAGGACGCTCACCTCAGGGAGAACGACCTCCTTAGCCTTGGACCCGGCAAGCTCCTCCGCCATTGCCGCCAGCTTCTCCTCCAGCTCTTTATAGGTGGCGCCCAGTTCGCGGAGTCGCCTATTCGATTGGAGCCCCCGTCGCGCCGTCTGGTGAGCCAGCTCGGCGGTGTGGAGAGCGGAATGGCTGGTGAGGTTGGCTAGCTCGCGAATGGGAGCCTCCGCGAGAACTTCGGCGTCTTCTCGACCATATAACCCAAAGAGCAGGTTATACGCCTGCTCGCCTACCTCCTCGAAATCCTCCCAGGAGGGGAGGAGCGAACTCACCAGG
This sequence comes from Dactylorhiza incarnata, assembly GCA_033032865.1. NCBI lineage: Eukaryota > Viridiplantae > Streptophyta > Magnoliopsida > Asparagales > Orchidaceae > Dactylorhiza > Dactylorhiza incarnata. The sequence continues at coordinate 3,218,242 of JAWHQI010000306.1, read as the reverse complement.
ACCCTGTTCGCATCATGGTCCCATATCAACAACGGATTACCTTTGGAGTCCTCGCTCCTCATCCCCAACCCAACATTTGTGTGGGATGAGGGTTCAGGAGGCGGGCTCGTTGGAGGACGAGAAGATCTCCCAGTCTTCTGCTTCTTTCGCCTTGGCTCACTAGCCGAGGCGGCCTCAGGATCAACCAGACCTTTTCCCTTGTCCGTTGACGGGGGCGTCCCGCTATCCACCGAAACTACCGCCGCTCCAAGGGCCCCCTCGGGATGAGGCTCGCTAGACTAACTCCGCGAGGCGTCGCAAGGAGGACGGGAGGGGATGACGCGCTCACCTGCAAGAAGGTGAAAATTAATTCAGATCCCTGCCAAGAGCAGAGGGTCGGGAGAGAGAGGAGGAAGCGCGGCGAGTATTGCCCAAGACTTACCCGCTCCAGGAGGCACGAAGGCGAGCTGATCCACGCCTCGCCGCAGGAAAACCACGTCCATAACCCTACTCTTCATGTAAGTATAGAGGGCCAGAGCGTCCCCTTTCAAGCGAGGCAGTCTGTACTCCGTCTCTGCCTTTTGAATGGGGGCGAAGGGAATGTTCCCGAAGTCGCCTCGCACCACGACAAATTTATCGGTCCAATGATGGACCTTGTTGAGTGTCTCAGCTACCTTAACGCACACACTGGTAAAGAACAGGGTGTCGTCTCCAGTCGCCTTCAGGGTCAGGACATTGCGGAAGACGGAGAGGTCGAATTTGATCTTCTCCTCGCGCAGGTAACAGGCGTATGCGACCAAAACGCTGATCGCGTTAGGGTTGACCTGCGCGGGGATCATCCCGAAGTATCGAAGGACCTGGCGCACCTCAGGCCATAGAGGCAGCCTCAACCCCACCTGGAAATGGGCTAGGGGGATGGCGAGTTCACCGTCGAAGAAGGAGTTAAGGAACTCACCAGGGGTTGGCCGCCTCGCTGTGTAGCCCGGTGTCAGGTAACGTTTCTGGACGTCCGTCAGCTCCTCGTCCAGGGTCTGCGAGCTGGGGAAGTTATGCGCTCGAAAATTGCGAACACAGAAGGCACGCCCGTCTTCGGATGGCTCTTTCCCCATGGCGGGTGGCGAGTAGAGGGGAAGGTCTAACAGGCGGGTTTCGGAGAAAAACTTGGAGGAGAGGGGGGTGTGGGAGCATACCCATCCACTCTAGGAGGCCTGCTATTTATAGACTCCGCCTCATCCGGCCTGATCGCACGTGAACTGGATAACCACCTATGCGAGTACGCCTAAACAAGTAGCTAGTTCAACAACGCGCGGGTAAGAGGCAGCAACCCTAACACACATAGAATACAACGCGGGTACAAAAAACCTTTAACAAAAATGCTCTAAGCGCATGGCGCGAGTACACAAAAGACAAAAACATCGCCCGCACATTACAGGTACCCGAGAGGTCACGAGTGCTTTTACATATCACGCGTCAAAGAAAAAATAGCGAAACGCATCAAAAGGGAGAATACAGCCTAAGAAGCTCCACCGCGGCGCCGCGGACCGCGACCCAGGCGACGCGTGCGCTGGGGGTGACGAGCTCTCCAAGTAATGCCACGAGCTGCTCGCAGGTCTTCGCGGGCCTGCCCCAGACTCTCCTCACTTTGCCGGATGTGATCCTCGCCTCGGCGGATGTGTTCTTCCAGTAAAGAGGCCTCGCCCACGGTGTCAGCCACCTGCGAGAAGCGGTGAAGATCATCCTCGGTAGCTTGCTGGCGAGTCTCCACCTCGTATAACCTCGTCTCTAGGTCAGTCACCCTGTCAAAAAGGCCGTCTTCGCCCTGCACCTGCTGTTGAAACTCCTCCACTTCAGAAAGGCGGTCCCCGAGGTCAGCCAACCGCGCGTTCACCTCGGCGGGGGGCGTAGACATCAGAAAGGAATCATGGGCTCGAAGGACGGCAATCAGGCGAGCCCACGACCCCTCATTAAAGCCCGGTGGGTCCGCGAGTAGCTCTCTCAAAGGAGTAGACGCCACGGGCGGTGACGACCCCAGCAGTGAATTCGTCGATGGAGGACGACTGGAAGAGGGAGATCCCCGGTTATCTGAAAGGAGATAAAGGACAAGGGTAAGCCACAGAAACGAAGAAGGCGGCGAAGATAAGCAAGGCGAGTACCCCCGTGAGTAGTGTCCCCTTCCTGGTGGCGAGGCGGATCTGCCTGCAACCTCCCAGTAGAGGCAGACAAGCGGAGAACCACACCGGTCCCCCCGGATAAAGGCCCTATCGTCGAAGATTTCCCTCCGGCAGTGGGGCGGGTCGGCTGACCTACCCCAGATTGCCGAGGAGGCGACTGCAAGGGAGGAGGAGGGAGGGCCAAAATCTGCCCTGGGGCCGAGGAGGACGCGGTCCCAAGACCCGTCGACAGCGCCGCGCCGAATTGACCAGACTGAACCAGGTGACCAGGAAGCGCTGCGGGTAACCAAAGGTCAGTACAAATTCAGCCTAGTGGGGCGAGAAGATAGCGCCCTTACCAGAGGTCACAGTGGGACGAACGGGAGGAAATAGCGGGGCGCCCTGATCCGCTGGAGGCAATCTCGCATCCTCGAACCCACCTGTTGTAATGCCGACCTCGCCCCCTCCTTGCTGGCGAGATGAGTCAGCAGCGAGCTCTTCACGAATAGGCGAGGTCGTCACCTTCCCAAGCAAGGGTCCGCACCTCGCCGTGGATTCCGGATCCGTGGAAGATCTCTCGCGTAGCTCCAGGTCAATTCTCTTCCGCTTGGACTTCCTCTTCCTCGCGGAGCCGGGAGGGCGAGGCGTCAAGAACTCTCCAATGATGTCCATGAAGGCCGCAGCCTCAGGCTCGTCATCAGCGAGCCCCCGGTCGGCGGCTGCGGAAGACCCCCCCCCCCCCCTTGGAAGACATTCTGGCACATGGGATGAAAGGCATACCCCCACTCTATTTATAGAGGAAGAGCCCGTGGGCTCGCCGTTCCGCCGAATAAGGGATTGGACTCTTCTTTCCGACCTCTAGCGAGCTCGCAAAGAGCGGGGATTGTGTACAACCCGTATTCGGCGAGTAGAGCCGAGGGCACCTGACGAGTAGGCCGATGCCTCTCTCGGCGAGTAGAGCCGAAGGCACCTGGCGAGTAGGCCGATGCCTCTCTCGACGAGTAGAGCCGAAGGCACCTGGCGAGTAGGCCGATGCCTCTCTCGGCGAGTAGAGCCGAAGGCACCTGGCGAGTAGACCGGTGCCTCCCTTGGCGAGTAGAGTCAGGAGGTCTGGCGAGTAGACCGGTGCCTCCCTCGGCGAGTAGAGTCAGATTCTGGGGAATAGAATCATCCGGGCACCCCCGGTGGTCTGCCTATAGCCCTTCGGGACAGCGGAGTCTGGCTATCTGCAGACCAATTTGGAGTGCGTTTAGCAAAATAGTAAGGCGGAGTTACGCTATCCGCAGGTCATCCGGACCATTCTACCCCTGGGAAGTCTTTCCCTATAAATAGGACCCATTATGTCTCAGATCAGCACAGATCCACCCCCTTGAGAGAGCCTGTGCTTTCTTCCTTGTGTTGTCTGAGACAGGCTCAGCTTCTGGTTTTCGGGAGGGGAAATCAAGTTAGATTTTCGGGTTAGTGGCGGGACCTCCCCGCTGCAGCCAGTGGGTCATTCTTAGGGAGCTACCTAACAACCAGTGAGGGTTGGTTCTTAGTTCGGGACACTTAGTTCTAGGATCCGACGAGGAGAGAAGTAACTCAAGCTACTCCCCAAATCTCGAACAAGTTGGACCGGTATCCGGGTTCCAACAGCAAGCATCTGCTTAAGTTGTTCTCTGTTAATGTTCTACTAGTTAGATTGATGGAAATATTTTCAATTGCTGCTAATATTTTCCCAACTAAGGCCGATTCCTTCTGTGTTTGTATATTGTATATAAGCTTCTCAATTACTGAGCCACATTTTAGTTTACTAAGCCACATCTTTTAGTTTTCTAAGCAAATTTTTTCCCAACTAAGCATTCTAGACCGTTAAAAAGAGACGCCCACATAGGATTGTTTGTCGAAATCTTGAGTTTTCCTTTGCCGATGCCAGATTATTGTGTGTGATCTCACATTGTATTATTCTTATGTGCTATGGAGCTTGCGAGAAAGCGGGAATCTCGAGAGTTCAAGAGGATCCTATGAATAGTAGAAATTCTGCCTCGGGATTCAACACGAACATGTTTCCCATAGTTTTTTGTAGGATGCTAGCAGATGCGATGGTTGCGGCTCAAGCCACAAGAGCTGGTGGCACACCCCAACACCATGTATACCAAATGAATAGCCAAGATAGGCTGCGCCCGTTGCACTGCATTCAATATGCCAACCTGGCCTTCCCGGCCCCAAAGGGCTCTCCCAAAATAGTTCACCGCCCTTAGATGACTGCGATCGCCAAGAATAAAAGAAACAAGGAAAGGAGCGAGCCACACCACATATACGTCCTAGCACAATTGCCCTGCTAGAAGACGCAAACAACTAATTTTGAATTAGTTTAAAACATAATCTCACACTAAAAGAAAACTCTTTATAATGTCCAAATTTTCACAAACAAAAAATTCGAGTTGGGCTAATTTTTATATTGAGAATAGTAGTAATTTTTATATTAATGTTCTTTCTCTTACGCTAGGCTAATTTTTATTTTGCTTGGAAAATGCAATGATTTGATACGCATTTGGAAATGGAATCAAGACTTACTCTTTCCTTTTTTTTCTTCTCTTAATCGTTATAATTGTCTTCTTAGCTCGGGGAGCGGCTTACGGGTTTAAGAAGAAGGTGTGTGGTTTCTGTTTTAAATTATAACAGAATGATTTATATGTTTATAATGAAATTTATTTTTATATGCTTATCTACACTATATATAAAGAAATCTCTTTGTCGGTGTATTGCCTAGCCAATTAATATCTACCGTTCGTTAATGAGAGAGAAAGAGAAAGGGAGAGAGGGGAGAGAGAGAGTGGGGTCCACAATTAAGAGAGAGAGGGAGAGCATATTTGAACTGGAGAGAGAAATAGAGAGAAATAAATCAGGAGAGAGGGGAGAGAGGGAGTGGGGCCCACAATTAAGAGAGAGAGAGAGGGAGGAGAAAGAAGGTGGCGGAATAGGAGAGAGAAAGAGAGAGAAATGAAAAAAATATAAAATATTTTATAAAATTTAAATATTTTAAAAATAAAATACATAATATTTTATTTTATTTTAATTTATAAAAATAAAAGAAAAAAGAAAAAATCTATATAACTGGGTGCGTGCTAGAGGCGGACAGGGTACTGTCGCGCGGGGCACGGAGGACTCCCCGTGTACTACTGTCACTCGTAATGGTATGTGGTTTCTGTTTTATATGTTTATAATGGAATTTATTTTTATATGTTTGATCCTTATAATTTTAATATTTAAGTTGTGGTCTGCGATTATTCTTTTATGGTGTGCGTATATCAATCGCCTATCCATTTATGGGACTGAAACTTGTTCTCTATTGCCACAACTTTATCAAGTTGGGACTTATAATTATTGCAATTGTTATCCGCAGATCATAAATGGCTATCCGCAGACTAACTTTTTCTAGTTTACAAATTGCTATCCGCATACTAATTTTAGACTTGAGCATTCGATATCTTTGTTCTCCTGAGCAGGATCTGACAACGAAGAAACATCTCTGAAAATAAATGTGTGCACGGATCGTGATTCGTAAAATAAATGCGCAGATAGAGACTGAGTTGAGGAAAAAAGACGATTTCTTCACCGTTCTTGCGATTTAAGTTTGTTTGGGAAGATTTAGATAGCTAGGGTTTGTTTGGGAAGTTTTGTATAGCTAGGGTTATTCGCATTTCTTCCCCGTTTTCATTTTCGCGCATCTTCTCCTCTGGCTCTAACTCTACTCTCAGAAAATCTTACTGATCGGACAACAACTTCAACGACAGCCTACATCGAGAACTCCAGCGATGTCGTACTCGTACCCGCACTGCGCCTGCGACGGTTTCGCCGCTCCGCTTTCTGATCTTCATCTCCTTGCGCCTATTCTCCCGCTGCGCCATTTCAACGGTCTCACCTAGGACATCCATCGATCTCCTATCTCATACTTCGGTGTCCGGTGATTGCAAACATCCGAAGTTTTCCTGCTCGATCTTCCTCTGCAAGACCCCACGATAAGGACTCCTATCGCAGCTTACTCCGTCACCGGCGACTTCAAGCTCCGCCCTACAAGATCCCATAATCTCCAAAGCCAGGTAGCTTCTTCCCTCCTCGGCATCTACATCTTTTCCACGATGCAGGCAGCTTCTTCCTCTTCTGTTTTTCCTTTGCATCTTTCTCGGGCAATAACTGCGATCTTCCTCGGCCAACAACAAACACAAATCCTGATGATTTGGCCAAACAAGAGATTACTATTGATGCATAAGAAAGCTTCATCAATAGTGATCCAAATAATAATAAAAAAAAATCATATCGATCTGATGATTCTTTATACGTGTGCACTTTTTGTGCGATTCCATATTTACAGGTCAATTGAAACACATTCAATGTCGTTGAGACAAACTATTTGTGTTTTATATTTTCAGTTTCAAAAACACAAATTTGAGGGGATGGAGAATGCAATCAGCATATCAACTGTTTTCTATAAGGAAATTAGCATTCTTATTGAGTACCCTTTCCTCAAAGTTCAGTTTTGCATTCTTTTTTATTATTATAAATTTTTAGCTGTCTTCATTAGTCATGATCTTTTACAGGAATCCCAATGCGGTGATGGAGAGCAGAGCGAAGAAGATGTTGAGCCCGCGAGTACCGGACTCTAAAGGGCCGACTCATAGGTGGAAACATAGAGCTTGGGATGGTGATTGTCGTGAAGAAACTCAATTACAAGAGCATGCAGGGATTGGAGCAGTGGCACGCAATTCGAATTTTCATTCATTTTGTTTGGAAATTTTTGTTAATGCATTGCATTTTATCCCAATATTTTCGTGATTTTAGGATAAATTGTTAAGTTAATGGGATTTAGTGTGCATTTCATCTGCGTAGCTGCTGCTACTAAGTGATTCCAGTCAAAATTAATGTTTGGGGGATAGTTTGCTTTTATCTGTTTGATGAACTTCATCTTCTACTTAGGTACTAGTGGAATGGTACTAATGCCTGAATTCAAGCATTTAAATCATTTTCTCATTTATGGTTTTATGGGTTCAAAATTGAAACAGATACCTGGAGAAGAGCAACTTATTTCCAATACATTGTTTCAATATGTTTGTACATCATTATAAAACAGTGCTCCTCAGTATTTCCCAAGCACATTCTTTCCCCATCTATTATATTTTTAGCTCATGCTTTAGAGTTTTAAGTGCATCATGTCTTAGATAATTCCTTGCAGATTTCAATTTGTTTTAGGCAATTCCTTGCCATGCCAAGAAATGGGAAAGTGATTTTGCGCATAACTGTACTTCTCTATGGTCCTTTTAATTGCAGGTACTGCTTTAATATGTTAATTGCATGCAGGTGCTTTAATATGTTAATTGGAGCCGCATTGCATGGCAGACCATCTACTTCTTCCTATGTAATTATTTCTACCTCTAGAGAGTACCTTTCAAATCAGTTTTTCATTATTTGAGTAAGTAGCCATCCCCCAAAGGAAATAATTTTAAGCTGCTTTGGCATCTTTAATGTTTGGACTTCTAAGTTTTTTTTGTTATTATGCTTTAGTTGTGAAGGGGAGCCTTGGCGCACCGGTTGAGGTGTTGTCGTGTGACCTTGAGGTCACAGGTTCGAGTCCTTAAAGCAGCCTCTTGCAAAAATGCATGATAAGGTTTGCCTACATTTCGTATGAAAGCTTTACCAATTACCTTGGCATGAAGAAGATTCATAATGTTTTCTTTTATAGATTGAAATAAAAAAATAATAATTTTGATTTGTTAGGATTGATATGCTCCTCTTCATCTAAGATTTCTTCTAATTAATCATACTTTTATTGATTCATCCCATTGTACCTCAGTGGTTTAACTTTTAACAGTTCAGACTAAATTTGTAGATTATTTCAGAAAGACTTTCATTTATTATTTAGCAGCTCTAGTTTGTCAGATCTTTAAGTCAATGTCTAAAAACAGCCTCTCCACAACTTAAAGTTAAGGATTGGTTGCTTAATTTTGAGTGCATCGGTGACCTTCAAATTAGAAAAAAGAAAAGCTCTCCATCGAACTAGACTTCTTCCAGCCCGAGCTCCAAATTTTTTTCTCTGAAATCTTCTTATAAACAAGAGTTATTGATAGTTTTCCATTCTATAGGTGAATTCATGATGATGGAACTTGCAGAAACGGTTAAAGAGGTAACACTTTTGCTTAAAGCTATTGGTATAATTCGACAATTGTAGCTCCGTCAAACATGTAGAAGAAATTCAGTTTATTATTATTATTTTTTCTTTTGGCTGCAATTGATCAACCAGATGTCGTCGTGAAGATAGTGGACAACGATGATCCTCGTCAGTGAAAACCCGACATCACAAAGGCTAAAGATTTGTCGTTCTTAGAGACGGCTTGCCCCTCATGGAATAAGACTTCAGGCAGAGACTTGTTGTGCCCAAGAATCAATTCAATTAAATTATCTCTTCATAATATCATGATAATATATTCAGATCCTCTGCAAAGTGCAGTTATAATGATAACTTTAGAAGTGCTCCTAATCTATCACAGCCATTCAAAGTGAATTCAATGGCCTGGATAAACTATTTATATATTGCTATTATTGTTTGTTTATTTTATGTTGGCTTAATTATATATATGAGCAGCTCTATATATAATGTATATTAGGTTCTTGGGAATTACAATTTGAAGGAATTTCTTTATTAATTACAGCCATGAGCAATTGGTGTTGGAAAATGGGATCTCAGCTCAAAATGCATGTTTATTTAAATTTTTATAAGACATGGGAGTTATTTTCATTTGTTTTACAGCTCTCACATATGTCTTATAAAAACTTAAATAAACATGGGATATAATAATGAGAATTTTTTATAAGTCATGAGCTATATAGATTTAAGCTCTTGGCTCAAAATGCATGTTTAATTAATTTGTTTAGCTCAAACATGTGACTAATGTTGCCGTCTGCTGAATATTGCTGCCCGCCGAATGTTCGCCGCATGAGTGGACATTTTTGAGAATTTATAAAATAGCTTTTTTTTATATGAAAGAGGTTAAAGACTCGGTACATCAGGTACATCAGCTGCTGGTTGGGTATTAATTCTTCAAATTTGGCCATGAACTATATGCTTTCATTGTGTACCATCACAATTTCACATCTCTTCATATTTCTCTCTATGTTACCCAAAAAAGAGTTAATTTATAGAGCCTTGACACAAATGATGGGTTTATGTTAATTAATGCATAATTAATACATTAGAAATATTTGCTCCATAAGCCTTAGAATGGCATGAAAATATCTCCAAAATATTGGTTTCATTAGGATGAGTGAAATTTGAAAATGTCACAATCATTAGGTATCTTATATTGGAATAATTGCACATTATCTTTAATAATGGTAATGGTTGTGCATTTATTATAAGAAATATGGATAAGCATGGAGCATATCATTATTATTATTATTTATAGTTTTATACTATATAAATATTAAAAAATAATGTTAGTTTAGACTTATCAAAAATAAAGTAAATGCAGCTAGCTGAAAGCCATTGTGTAGCTTTGCTCTCTTTATCATGAAAAGGCTTTCTCTTCCTCTTTTTAAATGCTGATTTTGTTTCTATTCCTACTATAAAGAAATATCGTTTTTGTATTCCTTGGTCTAGAAAAGGCGCCGCCGTTCGTCAAACGCGGAGTTTCGCCATTCGTCGAACGCAGGTTCGCCGTTCGACGAACGGCGAACCTCCAGCGATCGACGAACGGTGGCCCTGGCCGTTCGTCGAACGCAGTACCCCAGCGTTCGTCGAACGCAGGGGCTACTGCGTTCGACGAAGGGCGAACCTGCGTTCGACGAACGCAGGTGCGCCTGCGTTCGACGAACGCAGGTGCGCCTGCGTTCGACGAACGCGGAGTTCTGTCATTCGATGAACGCAGGTGCGCCTGCGTTCGACGAATGACAGAACTCCGCGTTCGTCGAACGCAGGTTCGCCGTTCGACGAACGGCGAACCTCCAGCGACCGACGAACGGTGGCCCTGACCGTTCGTCGAACGCAGGAGCCCCTGCGTTCGACGAACGCAGGTGCGCCTGCGTTCGACGAACGCGGAGTTCTGTCATTCGACGAACGCAGGTGCGCCTGCGTTCGACGAATGACAGAACTCCGCGTTCGTCGAACGCAGGTTCACCGTTCGACGAGCGGCGAACCTCCAGCGACCGACGAACGGTGGCCCTGACCGTTCGTCGAACGCAGGAGCCCCTGCGTTCGTCAAACGCAGTAGCCCCTGCATTCGTCGAACGCAGGAGCGCCTGCGTTCGACGAAGGGCGAACCTGCGTTCGACGTACGCAGGGGCTACTGCGTTCGGCGAACGCAGGTGGGCTGAGGGGCGGGCGACTAATATAATTACATAATATATATATATATAATTACTTTAATATAATTACTTTTGTTAATATAATTACTTTAATATAATTACATAAATATAATTACTTACTATATATATATAATTATTTTTGTTAGGGTTTAAAAAAATTTAATTACTTAATATATATATACGAGTGACAGGCACGGGCCTCCGGCCCTATGTGAGGTCAAACGGCGAGCTTCGCCCAACCCCCCGACGGGATTCGCCCCCCCCCCCCCCCGGCGGGCTTCGCCCGCCCCTCACATAGGGTCAGAGGCCCGTGTCTGTCACTCGTATATATATATACGAGTGACAGGCACGGGCCTCCGGCCCTATGTGAGTCAATCGGCGGGCTTTGCCCGCCCCCCCCCCCCCCCAGGCGGGCTTCGCCCGCCCCTCAGCCGCCACTTTTATTTTTACTAATTATTCAACCCTTCCCTGCGGCCCGGAGTAATCACTCATGCGTTCGTCGAACGGTGGCCATGACCGTTCGTCGAACGGTGGCCATGATCGTTCGTCGAACGCAGGAGCACCTGCGTTCGACGCATGCAGGAGTGTCGCCGTTCGTCGAACGACGAACCTGCGTTCGACGAACGACGACACTCCTGCGCTTGACGAACGACGGAAGGTTCGCCGTTCGTCGAACGCAGGTGGCGTCTGCATTCGTCGAACGAAGGAGTGCCGCCCTTCGTCGAACGCAGGTTCGCCGTTCGACGAACAGCGGAACTCCTGTGTTCGTCGAACGCAGGCGCTCCTGCGTTCGACGAACGCAGGCGCTCCTGCGTTCGACGAACGCAGGCGCTCCTGCGTTCGACGAACGCAGGCGCTCCTGCGTTTGACGAACGGCGGAACTCTGCGTTGGACGAACGGCGGCGCCACTGCCGTCGTTGGCCCTGCCGGAGCCCCGCCGAAGTACCACCGGCAAGTTCGTCGGAGACCGACGAACCTGCCGGTGGCCTCACGCCGGCGGCAGACCAAAAGGGGGCTGGAAGGACGGGAGGGAGGGAGCACGGGATTTCGCTGGGTTGGAGGGATTGGGTTTTTGGAAAATTGGCTATTCACAGGTCTTTTTTCTGATTTGATTTGAGAGCCAATGGTTGTGATCTGATTTTGTCTCAATTTCTTTGCCATGGAGTTCCTATTTACCTTGTCATGGACACAAAAACGATATTTATTTTTAATATAGTATAGATATATATATAGACACGAGCATCTTTGCACGGGCTACAGCCCGTGCTCGATGCTCTCCGCTTCGACAGTGTTGAAACCAGAGAACTGACATCGTTGTTCGCAACGAGTATGCAACTGACCCTTACTTCACCTGAGCTAGAACGCTTGATCGGTCGTTGAGAGTCGAAGGACCTTGCACCCTAGAGGACCCGAAGACCTGAAGACCAAAACAGACCCCTTGAGCTGCAGCGAGGAGGTCCCACCACAAACCCGGAAGATCAAAGAGAGCTTCCCCTCCCAAGTCAATGCTGAGCCTGAGCACCCTGGAGAGCACTAAGGAGCACCTCCCTGCCGACCTTAGCTGACAGAGGGTTGGAGTGCTTGCTCACAAGTCATACGCGAGGGAGAGATGAAGAGAGGTCCCTCCCAAGGTACTCATAGGGGTCTATTTATAGACTTCATGAAAATGGGTTGCGGATAGCCACTTGAAATTACTACTCGCACCCCTCGAATAACCAACTAGGAACAGGGAGGTTGAATGTCACTTGCCTGCTGGAAGGGCGAGTGGGGGCGAGAGGAGTCTTCCCCCACTTGCCCGTAAGGGGGGCGAGTGGGGGTGCTTCCCCCGAAACCAGAGAGAGGGGGCGAGTGGGGGTGCTCCCTCTACTCGCCCGCAAGAGGGGGGCGAGTGGGGGGATTCCCACACTCTCCAGCAAGGGGGGCGAGTGGGTCCCCCACTCACTCGCAAGGGGTGGGGGGGGGAGTGGGGGGCTTCCCCCACTCGCCCGCAAGGGGGGAGGGGAGGGGAGTGGGGAGCTTCCCCCACTCGCCAGCAAGGGGGCGGGGCGGGGGGGAGCGAGTGGGGGGATTCCCCCACTCGCCCCCCTTTGGCGGGCAAGGGGGGGGCTTCCCCCACTCGCCCGCAGGGGGGGCGAGTGGGCGGCTTCCCCCCCACTCGCCAGCAAGGGGGCGAGTGGGGGGTTTCCCCCACTCGCCCGCAAAGAGGGGGGGAGGGCATGTGGGGGGCTTCCGCCACTTGCCCTGCTACTCCTTTTTTCCCTCCCCCGGGCCCTCCTTTTGCCTTGGTTTATTTTATTCGCCTATGAGCGGTCATTTTCACTTGTTACAACCACTTTTGTTACCCACCCTAGTCTCGACAAATTACGGGTTATACAGACAGTACCTCAACAACGACGGTACCTCCTCCCAAAGTTGCCCGCTCTAGGACGTTCAGTCAATTGACAATGCATGGGTGGCCCCTGTGCCTCGCGCGCCACTACCCCTGACTCGTCAGTGTCCCGACGCGTTGACATTTCCGCCACTCGCGAACCCAAGCACGCACGACAAGATCGGGACAGGGAGAGCAGACGCATCCACTTTAAGGGAAGGAAGGAGGACGACATCACTTTGAGTGAATTCATAAATGGATTCCACACGTGGTATTGGCCTGTATCAGCACGACAAAGGATGAAGGAGCAACTTGCCCAATTAACTTAGGGTATCTTTCTGTTATGGAGTATGAATCGAAATATTCTTCAATGCTTGAGGATGTCCACGACGTTGTCGTCCGCGCGTGGGTTCACGAGTGGCGGTAGTGCCGTCGCGCTGGGACACTGTCGAGGCGGGGGTACTGGCGCGCGTGGCATAAGGGCCACCCATGCATTGTCAATTGACCGAACGTCCTAGAGCGGGCAAGTTGGGCTGAGGTACCGTCGTTATTGGGGGTACTGTCGAAGCGGAGAGCATCGAGCACGGGCGATAGCCCATGCGAAGATGCTCGCACGCGCATGTGTGTATATATATACCATATATAAAGAAATATCAAACTCAAGAATTTTAAAGTCATTTAAATGATTACGGCGTCGAATCTGACATGATATTTCATCAGCCATCGGATCAAACCGCTTTCTCTCTCTCCATTTTTTCATAGGTCTCCTAAACCTACTAGGGGCGACCTAAAACTATGAAGGTGTAGGGTACCATACAACATGAAATTACGATTTTACCCCTAAATTTATTGAAAAAGGAGGGTCATATGACCCGTTTTTTAATCTCACAAAAATTGTTAATGGTGAGAATTGAATCTAGGTTTCCACTATGCCAAGCAAAGATGGCAACCATCACACCATATGGTTTTTGTTGAACAACATTGAATTAGGTTTTATATATGTGCACATAAATATAGACCGCCCCTGTCGAATGTCGCCGCCCCTGCCGAATTTCGCCACCCCTGTCGAATTTTGCCACCCCTGCCGAATGTTGCCCCCGCTGAATGTCGTCGTCCCCGCCGAATATCGCAGCCCCCGCAGAATGTCGCCGCCCGCACGGGGGGCCCCATGCTCTGTCACTCGTACACACACACACACACACGTTACTATAACTTAGGTGTAGATATTTTCTTCCTCCTCTTCCCGTGGGTCGTCAGGTACTCCACCCGAGCTCCCCCTCCACTCTCTCTCCTCGCGATTTGGCCTTCATTTACTCCTTCGGCAACCTCCATTCTCGGGCAAATCTAGGCCGATAACCTTCATCTCCGACAAGAGTTCGAAGTAGCCATGGCTTCCATGGCCCCTGCTCCAAACGACAAGAGCAACTCCACCTCCTTTCCTCAAGCAGCTCCACTTCAAGCTTCGATCTCCAAAGCGGCACTTCCATGGATGAACTCCACCATGGATCCAAATCTCCTCCATCGACGACCTGAGCTCTTCCTCCTTGAAAATAGAGCAACCCTCTTTATCTTCATTGGCAAACTTCAGCCTCTTTTAGCTCTGACGACAGCAACCAAAGTCCTCTTCCCTCCAGCCAACAACCTCCAAACTTTTCAAAGATGACGGGATTGATCAAGCTAGATTTGTGTGACATGCCTCAATGGAAGATGTACCTGCTTCCCTTGTTGATCTTAATGGCCATGGGGTAAAGTTTGTTACAAAGTTTTTTTGTTAAATGTCTGCACTCACAAGTACTTACAAATGAAATGGTTTCTTTTGGAGATTTGGGTGTTGCTACGCAGAAAGCTTTCATGAGGATGGCTGATTTGATGAAAATAATTCAAGGCTCTGCGTGAAGTTGTTAGAGTGTCATAGGAAACATAATGAGACAGAGGATGTTGAGTGTAAGATCTAATACCTTTACGAAGGGCAATGAGAGGTTCTGAGGAATCTATTGACGGGGTTGGCACTGCCGCTGGTAGCGTGGGATGAGACTGCGTTCTAGGAGCTTTACTCCACCTATGTACATATGTAAATCCAATGCTTTACGAGGAAGCTCCCCGTGAATGGGTGTCTCATCATGAGGCAGAGTACGGGGAGAAATATTGGAGTATGATGGAGGAATCGATAAGGATATAGTAGGGGAGCTAACTTCATCCGTATGTTTGGGCTCCCCCTGAAGTGAGGTCACATAATAAGTTTCAGATTCACGAAACGTGATATCCCCTATGATAATATTTATACCCCTTCTGAGTCGGAGAATAGCCCATGAACACACACTTAAGAGCACGGGGGTCAAGTTTAGGCCGGTCGGAAGAATGTATATGAGATAAGAAAATACAACCAAAAGTCTTTGGGTGGATAGAGGTCAGTGGAACTCCTAAGGTAGTTAGAGGGGTCTGATGACACAAGATAGGAGATGGAAGACGGTTGATGAGGTAGACAGCCGTCAGAACCACATCACCCCAATAGAATAAGGGAGGTGCATAGTGAAAAGTAAGCAACGAGCAACCTCCAAGAGGTGGTAGTTTTTTCATTCAACAACCTCATTTTGATACGAGGAGTGAACACATGATGTTTGATGGTGTATGTCATGATCGACAAGGTAGTGAGCAAATGGAGCATTGACATACTCCCGACCATTATTACTACGAAGAATTTTGATAGTAACTGAAAATTGAGTCAAAACCATTTTATGAAATTGTTGAAAAATAGAGAACACTTCATTTTTACTTATCATCAAATAAACCCAAGTGGTTTGTGAAAAACAATAAATAAAGGTAATAAACCAGTTACATCCAGAAATAGAAGAAATGGGATAGGGCCCCCAAATATCAGTATGAACAATGTAAAAAGGAGTTGTACTAGGTAAGGAAATATGATTAACATGAATACAATGATGTTTGACAACAACACACAAATCACAAACAAAGTTTTAAAACATATAGAAGAAGAACTAGGAAATAAACGACATGATCGCAATAGAGGGATGACCAAACTGACGCTGCCAAGTAAGCAAGGTGGAGGTCTGTGAAGAGTGGAGAGCGTGCAAAATGATAGTCCCACAAGAGTAGTCAAACACGTACATACCATTTTGCATGCTACCAGAGCTAATTAATTACCTTCCTCGTTTTCAAATCCTGAAAAACACAATGGGAAGGAAAGAAGCTAACTGAGCATTGAAAAGAATTGGTCAAATGACTAACTGAAAGAAGATTTCAGGTAAAATTCGAAACACGAAGCACAAAGAATAAAGTGAGAGAAGAACAAGGGATGAAACCCTTTTATCAATAAAGGAGAAGGAGTCATCAACAATGCTCACTTTATCTCTGCCTGAAAGAGGAGAATAGGAAACAAAACCTATAGCTGAACTTGTCATGTGATCAATGGCTCCGGGATCGATAATCTAATGTGTAGAAGAAGTAGTAGTATCAGATTGGGCACCCAGAGTACCTGTGTAGGCAAGGGCAGAGGAGGACGTAGAGGCAAAAATAGGCTCAGTAGTAAGACCATGCATCAAGCGACGAAGAGCTTGCATCTCTTCAGCAGAGAATGAGGATAACTGAGGGGGAAGCTCTCTGGAGTTTCAGTCAGACGAGCAAAGTGATAAGGTCGCCTTATAGTTCTACCACGACTGTGACCGCCACGTGAAGTCTAACCACCCCTGGGAGGAGGGAATCCATGCAGAATGAAGCATGTATCCAGAGTATGGCGAGGCTTGCCACAATAATCACAAGTGAGGTAATCCTTATCTGTAGGTTTAGGCTTGAAATCACGGAGAGCATGACTCCCAAAATTGGGTTGATGAGACACTAAAGCGGATCCTTCCGGAAGGTCACCGTTTGTCAGGACTGCCGTCAGTCAAACTCCTATTGGACAATGTTGTAAATTTCAGGAAGTGAGGGAATAGGAACACGTCCCGAAATCTGGATAGAAATCTGATCAAAATCTCTGTGCAGCGCATGCAGGAACTCAAATACTCAATTACGATCTTCATGTCCCCTTAGCAAGAGCGCATTCTCATTGCAAACCATAATGAGGGAGTCAAATTGGTCGTACTCCTGATATAGCTGGGTAAACTCAAGGTAGTAGGCAGAATATGGACGATCGTCCTGTCGGAGAAGAAAAATCTTGCAGTGAAGTTGGTAGATCTAGGCCGTATTGCCTTTACCGGAATAAGTGGACTCAACACGCTTTCAGATCTCTGCATCAGTGTCTAGGAAAAGATAATTTCGAGCAATAGATTCTTGCATGAAATTAGCAAGCCATGACATGACAAGAGACCCATTGAGGCCAAGTAGAAGAGGTCGTGGCAGGAGCGGCAGTGGTGTCATTGATATAGCCAAAGAGACGTCGACTCTTTAAAGCTAGAGTAACAGAGCGGGACCAAGACAAATAATTGGTGTCATCAAGTCAGATAGTTGTAATTTGAGAGTAGCGGTGATCTTGACCAGCCCGGGTAGATCCAGCAGGGGTCACAGGGTTACCGGAATCAACGACGTCCGTCATAATAGAAAAATTCTACCAAACTCCACCGAGAGAATGGTGATGAGTAGAGAAGAACACCCTTTCAAAGAACTGAAGGGAGAAGGATGATCATTGGAAAGTTAGGAGACATTCTCCTTTTGAAAATGGAAACACTGAGATCTGAGATGCAAAGCATCCAACCGTTGGAATTGCGTAAAACTTCAGGAGGATGATAAGAGAGCCAAAGCGAAACTTTTTTCAAAGTTTGAAGTCAATCAGACTGCCGGAGGATTGCCAGAGGAAGCATCTCGCCGGCCCAATGCCGATCAACCGACTCTCCAGTCGGGCGACAATCGGCGTTGGGGTGGAAGCAAGCCAGGAAGGGGAAGGCCGACGCTGGAGGAGAGCGAGCGAGTGAGCGACGGGAATCGAGCGGAAGCGAGAACGGCGTTGTTAGAGCTCGACCTCTGATACCAGGTCAAAGTTGAGAAAATAATATTATATTGATTCAATAGAGGAGACCCACCTTATATATAAGGCAAATATTTTGGGTACGTATGCGCACCTCCCGGAGGTGCGCGTGAACTTGTGACCGTAGGATCGCGAGATCTAACGGTCCAGATTAAAATTTGCACTGTATTATAGGAGTTGTTATACATCCATAAAGGCCTTGGAGTGCGTCTAGAGAAAACTCCACTAAAGGGAGGTGGGGTCAACGGTCCACGCATGATCGCCCAAGTTGAAGAAACCGAACTCGCCATTTCCGCCGCCAACCGCCAGTGCGAGAACACGCACAAAATGCACGGAGCACGCCGTCATAGCCGAACCCCACTACTAGGGTGCGACTAGCCCGCACCCCACTAGTGGGGTGCGAATAGCCGCATCCCCCATAATGGGGGGTACGACCAAACCGCACCACTTATAGGGTGCGGCCCAGCCGCACCCTATGAGGGGTGCGGCCAAGCCGCACCCTATGAGGGGTGCGGCCAAGCCGCACCCCATGTGGGGTGCGGCCAAGCCAAGCCGCACCCCCCTCGGGTGAGGCCGCACCGCGCCCCCCTTAGGGTGCGGCCGAGCCGCTCTCCCCCGTAACGAGGTTGGGGCAAATCCCCCTCTTCTGGCTCGCCGCCCGCTCTTCGGGTTCCGGATTCTGCCTAGAACGTTTCCTAGCACACTCAGAACGCTCTCGTGTTCGTTGCGCGCTCAGAGCTCCCGCACTCGTTGCGCGCTCAGAATGCCTCTCCGTTCGCTCAGAACGCTCTCGTGTTCGTTGCGCGCTCAGAGCGCTCCCGCGCTCGTTGCGCGCTCAGAACGCCTCTCCGTTCACTCAGAACACTCTCGTGTTCGTTGCGCGCTCAGAGCTCCCGCGCTCGTTGCGCGCTCAGAGCTCCCGCGCTCGTTGCGCACTCAGAATGCCTCTCTGTTCGCTCAGAACGCTCTCGTGTTCGTTGCGCGCTCAGAGCGCTCCCGCGCTTGTTGCGCGCTCAGAGCGCTCCCGCGCTTGTTGCGCGCTCAGAACTCCTCTCCGTTCGCTTAGAACGCTCTCGTGGTCGTTGCGCGCTCAGAGCGCTCCCACGCTCGTTGCGCACTCAGAACTCCTCTCCGTTCGCTCAGAACGCTCTCGTGGTCGTTGCGCGCTCAGAGTGCTCCCACGCTCGTTGCGCGCTCAGAACGCTCTCGTATTCATTGCGCGCTCAGAGCGCTCCCGCGCTCGTTGCGCGCTCAGAATGCCTCTCCGTTCGCTCAGAGCGCTCTCGCGCTCGTTGCGCGCTCAGAACGCCTCACGACGCGACCAGGACGCCTCCATGTTCGTTGCGCGCTCAGAACGCTTCCGCGCTCAAGCGCGCTCAGAATGCTTCTGAGTATTCTCAGAATGCCTCCCCAGTCGCTCAGATTGCTTCTCCGTTCGTTGCGCGCTCAGAACGTTTCTTAGCGCGCTTAGAGCACTTTCGCATTTCTGACATGCTCACATTTTGTCTTTCTGAGATGCTCACATTTTGTCTTTCTGATACGCTCACATTTTGTCTTTCTGATATGCTCACATTTTGTCTTTCTGATACGCTCACATTTTGTCTTTCTAGCATGCTCACATTTTGTCTTTCTAGCTTCTCATATTTCAGGAACAACCCGTCGCCTTTTTCGCCTCCATCAAAGCTGCCCGAACTGCCCGAGGGCGAGACGGTCATTTATGAAAAATGGCGATCTATGTGCTCGGAACTGAAAAACATGATTCGTCTGCCAGGTGGTTACGGTGGTTACAACGGCAAAATTACCGGGCTACCCCCGGCCAAAGCTATAAAAGGAGCCCAGAACCTTCATTTGAGAGGACCTTGCCTTCTGGACCCGGGAGAGCTTCTTGCAGACTTTCGCGGAATTCTCCTTCGGCGCTTGAAGATCTCCTTCGTGGACTTGAAGATTTCCTTCGTCCCGAAAGGCGACTCAACATTCTCACTTTTGTTCTCCGGAGCATTCTCACTTTCACTCCCAGCAGTTCTCAGAAGGAAAAAGACTTAGTTTTTTTGGAGGTGGCCTGTCACCTTCGGAACTCTCTCCCACTCTCTCTCTCTCTCTATTATTGTAACGAGCAGCGGCTTGTCGTGCTCGAGTTCTAAGTCTCTAATTGTAACCCCCCAGAAGATAGTGGTAGTTTGGTCGGCACAGCTCCGGCTGCGTGGTTTTTTACCCTTTCCGGGTTTTCCACGTTAAAAAGTCTCAGTGTATTCAACAAATCTCTAATTGACTGTTTGCGCGCTCGGTTCGCTTCCGAGCTAATGTGGTTCAATTCGACCGGTCTACCAAAGCACCCGAGCGACCCGCAACAGTTTGGCGCCGTCTGTGGGAATGGATTCCCAACTACCGAGCAAAGGATTTCCGAACGCAGTGCCCGCTACGCCTGAGTTCACGTAACCAGCGAAAGTGGACACCTCCCCCGAACTATCCGACGCATGCAGTTCCTCAATCCATTAAGGCCCGGCAAAAAGAGCGCTCATCGCTGCACCCATCCAGCCCTAGTGGATTGGATCAACTAGCAAGCCGGCCCCTCTCATAGCGGGGCAGGATCCGAACGATATCACACACCAGCAAAGGCGATCCCCCCTGTCAAAGTCAATTTTGGCATACCCAGTACCGTCATGGCTAAAGCTCCCGCACTTCAAGGAGTTCCACGGAGCAGAAGACCCGTACGGGCACGTTAATCACTTCTTGATAACGGTGCGGACGTTTGGACTTCCCGACCAAATCAGCTGCAAAATCTTCACCAAGACAGTGCGCGGAGATGCCCCACGTTGGTATCAATCCCTGCCAAACGGAGCGATTCACAACTTCACCGAGTTGTCCCAACTATTCATTGAATGACACGAAGCGCGCGCGCCTAAGGGAAGCAGAGCGGAGTAAGCAGCACGAGAAGATCTACACAAGCTTTCCCCAAGAGCGTCCCCGTGGATGGTCGGACTTCGCCTTAGACGCAAGCATGGGCAATCCAGCCTGCGAGCTAAGAAGGGCGTTGATAATCCATCGCATCTCGTTCAATATCCTGTTCGTGGCAGCCGTGGTGCGGCTCAAACTCCTAAGCGAGAACCTCAAGCTCAGGGCCAGCGACGCAGAGCTCCCAGACGGAACTGTGGTATCCACCATAGGAGTCGTTACCCTCCCCGTCCAAGTAGGGTTGCACTCGGAACCAGTCCAGTATGACGTTCAGTTCGTCATCGCAGAGGCAGACTCCCCCTACGACGCAATATTTGGGAGCCTCCTACTCGACGCCCTGGACCACGATGTTTCCATGTCTAGACGCATGACCAACAAAGGGAGAATTCTCAGGGATGCAATTTGTGGCTTCGACACGACCGCAGCCGAGCTCCCTTGGATCAACTACGACCCGTCGCCAAAACCAAATTCTGAGAAGCAAGGCGTGCGAGAGTGCCACGCAACCCCCACATTGGCAGAAAAAGCTGATCTTCTGACACCGACAAACCAACTACAACTTGGGGATACGTGTCGCAAGAGAAAGGGACGGCAACATCAACTCGAGAAAGCCGTACCGCCCCTTCAGAGTCAAGCAGACCGCTCCCTAGGGCTAGCAAATCAAAGCTCCCGGATCTACACCCCGTTAAATGCCCCCCGCGAGCATATACTGTCTGTCATCTACAACAACAAAATCATCAACTGGCCCAGAGCGCTCTCCCAGCACAGGGGAGATCAATCCCAGTTTTGCAATTTCCACAAAGGCTGAGGACACCGTACGAGCACTGTGCCAGGTTGAAAGAAGAAATTGAACGCCTTGTCCAGTTAGGACACCTTGAGGCTTTCCGCGAAGAAGCACAGAAGAATGCCACCGAGGGTCGGTCGTCGGGTCACCGCCGCCCACCATGCTGAGCGACCAAAAGAGCTCGAGCAAGCACAGCGCAAAGGGAGCTTGATGTTACCTTCTCTCTCGTCAAACTTCTATCAGAAACATTTGGCCCAGAAGCCGCAAGATTACACTTGCGCATGTATCAATGTTCATTTTCTAATTATGTTTTACCTGTCCTAAACTATTCTACTGTAGGAACCCATTTGGGGCCCTGCCCCGGGGACTTTGCACCACTGTCGATTGAAGGTTCGCCCTTCTCCTCCGCCGTCGAGTCCCGGCGTCGTAGGGGCCTGCCCCCCTTACGTTCGCCCCTGGTTTGAATACACCAGCTATTCACCGGCCATTTGGGGGCCCTGCCCCGGGGACTTTGCACCGCCGTCGATTGAAGGTTCCCCCTTCTCCTCCGCCGTCGAGTCCCGGCGTCGTAGGGGACTGCCCCCCTTGCGTTCTCCCTCGGTTTGAATACACCAGCTATTCACCGGCCACTTTGGGGCCCTGCCCCGGGGACTTTGCACCGCCGTCGATTGAAGGTTCGCCCTTCTCCTCCGCCGTCGAGTCCCGGCGTCGTAGGGGCCTGCCCCCCTTGCGTTCGCCCTCAGTTTGAATACACCCGCTATTCGCCGGCCAAGCCTATATTATGTAAAAGCCGCGAGCTCAAACTCGCGCAAACTAATTTTTTATTATTATGTGAAAGCCGCGAGCTCAGACTCGCGCAAACTATTTTTCTAATAGGTAAAAGCCGCGAGCCCGGACTCGCGCAAGCTAATTTTTTATTATTATGTCAAAGCCGCGAGCTCAGACTCGCGCAAACTATTTTTCTAATATGTAAAAGCCGCGAGCCCGGACTCGCGCAAACTAATTTTTTACTATGTAAAAGCCGCGAGCCCAGACTCGCGCAAACTAATTTTTTATTATGTAAAAGCCGCGAGTTCAGACTCGCGCAAACTAATTTTTTATTATTATGTAAAAGCCGCGAGCTCAGACTGGCGCAAAACTAAATTTTTATTATGTAAAAGCCGCGAGCTCAGACTCGCGCAAACTAATTTTTTATTATTATGTAAAAGCCGCGAGCTCAGACTCGCGCAAACTAATTTCTTATTATGTAAAAGCCGCGAGCTCAGACTCGCGCAAACTATTTTTCTAATATGTAAAAGCCGCGAGCCCAGACTCGCGCAAACTAATTTTTTATTATTATGTAAAAGCCGCGAGCCCCGACTCGCGCAAACTAATTTTTTATTATGTAAAAGCGGCGAGCTCAGACTCGCGCAAACTAATTTTTTATTATGTAAAAGCCGCGAGCTCAGACTCGCGCAAACTAATTTTTTATTATGTAAAAGCTGCGAGCTCAGACTCGCGCAAACTAATTTTTCTATTATGTAAAAAGTCGCGAGCTCAGACTCACGTAAACTAATATTCTACTAAGACTCGCGCAGGCTCATCCGGTATTTTGTAAAAGGACATCAAGCTGTTCAGGTATCAACGCTAAATAGCAAGCCCGCAACAATCCCAAAGTACGAACATCCTCCGTTGGCCATCTTGAAGCACCTTTCCCCAATCGACACTTCGACAATAACCAGGGCAGCAGGGCCACGAGAGTGTTATCGCAACGCAGCGCAGAGTGAGAAACGCCTAAACAGAACAAGAAAGCAAAAGCAACCACACACTCATCCTTCGACAGCAATTTCTACCCAAAGCACCACGAATAGAGCAATGATCAAAGCTGCCACAGAAAAATCGAAACCTCCGAACTCCTCCGCGCTGAAATTCGGACTCCGAAGGTTTGGGGGGCTTATGTTATACATCCATAAAGGCCTTGGAGTGCGTCTAGAGAAAACTCCACTAAAGGGAGGTGGGGTCAACGGTCAACGCATGATCGCCCAAGTTGAAGAAACTGAACCCGCCATTTCCGCCGCCAACCGCCAGTGCAAGAACACGCACGAAATGCACGGAGCACGCCGCCATAGCCGAACCCCACTACTGGGGTGCGACTAGCCCGCACCCCACTAGTGGGGTGCGAATAGCCGCACCCCCCATAGTGGGGGGTACGGCCAAACCGCACCACTTGTGGGGAGCGGCCAAGCCGCACCCCATGTGCGGTGCGGCCAAGCCAAGCCGCACCCCCTTGGGTGCGGCCAAGCCAAGCCGCACCCCTTGGGTGCGGCCAAGCCACGCCGCACCCCCTTGGGTGCGGCCCGGACGCACCCCCTTGGGGTGCGGCCAAACCAAGCCGCACCTGTAACGTCCCGATTCGAGCTAGACTCCTTGTGCGCGTTTTTGAGTCAAGCGAGTGGACTCGAGCTCGGGGTGTACTGAGGGCCAGGCTTGCAGCTGAGTCGGGGAAGTGCACTCGACGAATGCGGCGAGTTCCATTTCTATTCTTTGTCCCGATGTTTGCTGTATCGGGATCCAAGCCGTCCGGAGAGCATAATTTGAGCAATAAAACTCGAAGGAAGCGTGTCGCCTTGAAGGGATTATAGTGCGTACTTTAGCCCAAATGACATGGTTTTCAAATAGCCTATTTATGCAAAATGGTGAAATCGAGCAAATGACCTTGGAATTCACCCTGGTCAGTTTTGTTAGACTCGTGAAGCCTATACAAGTTCAGTAAAACTGTCCGCGCTCGATTCTGATAAGAATCTGCGTTATTATAATGTGGTCTGCGAATAGCGTATTTATCCAAAATGGTGAAATAGGCGAAACGACCTCTCAATCGACAACAATCAGTATTGTTAGACTCGTAATAATAGTACGAGTTCAACGAATCTATCCGTTCGCGATTCCGACGTCATTTGAACAGTTTTCGCGTTTAAGTCAAATTTGACCGCAAACGCTCCGACAAGCATAAAATGAGCAAACGAACTTGGAATTGATCTTGGATAGTCCCAGTGGATGCGTGTCAGCGAGACGGTCAAAACGAGCCCATTCGAAACAAATTACGAGTTCCCAAGAGCGATATGCGGGCGTTTGAATGAAATAACTTAATGTTTTAATAAGATAATAATAATATTATTAATAATATATATATATATACACACACGTTCATTAGGTTAGGAAAAAAATCCCGATCCCTGCTCCATCTCTCTCTGACGGCGCTCCCCTCCCACCGATCTCTCCCTCTCCGACGGAAGCAACGAATCCCTACTCCGGCGATCCCGCTCCTCCAAGCTCCGGCAAATCTCCATGGCCGAAGCTCTCCCTCTAGCGATCTCTCTTCGACAAACTCCTCCATGGCCGATGCTTCCACTCGTTCGGCGATGGCAACTCCGAAAGCTCCTCCACCTCTTCACTCTCTCATAGAACTCTCTGTTTCACTCTCTCAGAGCTTGATCTCTCTCTCTCTCTACAATCCCCATTGCCGAAACTTTCAGATCTACTTCGGTAAACCTCCTTCGGCATGCTCTCCAACTCCGACTTCTCCTCCATAACTGTGGCCTGCTCACATTTACGGTGGTCTCCAAGCCGAGTGCTGCCTAGCTCAGTTCTTTGGCGAAATCTCCTCTTCCGAAGATCGAAAACAGTGAGCCCTCGCTCTCCAAACCAAAACAGCCCACTCGAGGGGCCGACTCCTCTTCGACGACGTCCGACGAGATCTGGATCGGCGAGGTCCGTCCATGACCGGGAGCGGCGGACAAATGCCGCATACGCAGCTATTGGGTAGCATGCATGGACACTCAGTGAGCTTCCTCCCCTCTCCCTTGGTGCTAGTTTCCTAGGTCTGATTAGGCGAGACATCTATAACACCCCAAATCTTCGAAGCAGATTTGGGCTGCTGGGAGCTAGCGCAGGCGGTAGTGCTGCCGCCTGGCGCTAGCCATCTCGACGGTTGCAAGCGTCGAGACGGGAACCTTAAGCGTCGACAGCCGCTAGCTTCGAATCGGAAGCTAGCGCTAGCGCCGGCGCTAGCGCGTGTTACAGATCCCCGATTTGATAAGGTGGCCATTTATGGCACTTTGACTTTGGGGGCTGTTTTGGACTGAGGTGGCTCGGGAGGTGTCCTTAGGAGGCCAAAAATCACTTGGCTTCCTTATTCACTTAAGGGTTTTGGTTTGGAGAGAAGGAGGGCTTTGGAGATGATGATTAATAGGGCTTCCTAACCCTAGGGCTTGGATTTGGTGGAGCTACACTCATCGGAATCCCTCAACGTTGGTGGCTACGCGTAGAGGAGGGCTAGACGCTCCTTTCCAACCGTGCCAAAAATCAAGCTATGGCCTCGAAGCGACGTCTAAGGGTAACGATCTTTTCTACCCTCTTTTGGACATGTGTTAGTCCATTTCCGTGCATATTTGAGGTCCCTACCCAAAAGGGTGAGGTCGTGACCTCCGACGGGTGGATTCGTGTTATCCCCGTCAAATCTTGCATACATGTAGAGTCCATGCGTGGAAAGGACGTAGGCGGGCTGTGTGAAGCCCATCCGAGACGGTTCATCCGGATTGGTGATGCTTTTTGATATTATGCGTGTCGGGGAAAACTCCGTGTTGATATCCTGCTTCGTAGGACTAGAGGGTGCTACTGCATGCGCAGCAACGCCTGGGGGTGTGCCCCGGGAAGCACCCGAAGTTAGAACAGAAATGGAGTTTCTGTTCACTACCGCCGACATTAGCGTTATCGCCGGGCGGTAGCTCCCAGACTTGGTTCTGGTAATTTTGTGTGTTCTGAGGCAGTGGGAGTGCTACTGTATGTGCAGCAATGCCTGGGGGTGTGCCCCGGGAAGCACCCACAGCTAGAAGCCAAAATGGGGTTTCTGTGCGCTATCGCCAGGCGTTAGCGTTAACGCCGACGATAGCTCCCAGACTGAGTTCTGGTGATGTTGTTGTTCCCACCTGTTGAGAGGACCTGGGGCCTGTGTGCCCGACTTGTGAGGGTGTCCTGGTGGATGACTTAACGACCCGTAGAGCCGGCTATTTGAGAATACCTGGGCTGAGGGGACGTCATACCCGCTTTTCGTGTTGTACAACGAGAGCTGTGAACAACGGGCATTTGGCGAACCTGAAACCGCACCATTGCAACACCTGATTAGTAAGGCTCGTACAGCATGTCGGGAAGCAATGGGAAAGAGTCTTCGGACTACAGAATGTTCACAATTAAAGCACGGGAGAGCCCTGGTATTCGGGCCACCGACTTTAGCCTCGGAGGGCAAAGCCATTAAGAGTGGATGGTGGTGGAAGGCGGAGTACACCAAAGAGTGTCTGAGAGCACGAGACGTGGAGGCCATTCCCACGTTTGTGATTGATGCATATGTATGAATTGTTGTGGGCCGTGCCAGCCGCTTCATTCTGTTATATATATATATGCTGTGATGCTCTTGCAGGGACGGGTAACTGCCACCCCCTCGAAGGGGTGGGGTCGTTATAATTTGGTCAGCCGTAGCTGACCGTTGCCCTGTTTTGCCACCATTTTTGGTGGGCTTGTTGTACAGGTGTTGGACCGAGCGGGAACATAGCGGGCTGAAGCTCTGCGCTGCTGCGGCCCTTGAAGGCCTTTTTGATGTTCTCTTGTTTCATGTATGGCCGGCCTGCGCGCCGATGTTGGTAATTTGTAAGGCCGTTGTGCCTAAATTTTGTTGTATAAAACATTTCATTCCAAGTAATAGAAGTGGACATACCCGGGTTCGGGTTTTACGGTTTATATATCTTGTCTCTCTCTTTTGCTTCCGCATAGAATGCTCTGAGTTAGGTTCGTTGTTTAGAGTCGTTCGGTATTTCAATTAAGTGACGTTCTCGTTTGTTTTGTAGTATATGGCGTGGGGCCCCGGCTGGACCTTCTATTATATGCTCCCGAACTGATGGGGATGTTACAAATTGGTATCAGTTTCTAGGGTTCCGTGTCCTTCTAAGGAATTCGTGGATGAATTCTTTTAAGGGGTGGTGAGCACGTGTGTGCGCTACCGTCGAGACGTAAAATAAAACCAAAAATGTCCACTTAGGAATGAAATGTAACAACAAACCAACAATTATTGCATGATTTTGGAACCTGAGTGTTCCTTTTTGTTGTTAGTTGAGACTGTGCTGTCGCCTAACTGTGTGATGCACTCGTGTAGGGCACTCAAAGTGCAGCGGGACCGTCGCGTCCCCGTGACGTGGTTGAGAGTAGCGGGTCTGCTGAGGCTCCTACACCTCCGTCTGCTGAGATGGTTCGGTGAGTTACAGAAGCCGTTCTAGCTGCGTTGAATGGTCAGCCTGGAGGGCAAGGTCAACCGCCGGTGCAGGAAGTGGCCCCAGAGCCACTAAGAGTGGAGCAAGTCCCCGTGAGGCGTGCTGCTGAGCAACAGTTGAAGCACTTCCTGGGATTTCGACCTCCTCCGTTTACCGGGGGTTGAATCCTCAGCTGAGGCTGAGGACTGGCTGTCGCATATGGAGCGAATTCTGTCAGAGACACAGTCGGATGAAGCGCAGAAAGTGACCTTCGCTACTTTCTTGTTGGAAAAGGAAGCCAGGCGGTGGTGGGATGAGGTAGAGAGGCGCCAGTTTGCGGGAAGGCAACTGGTTGATGTGCCGATGGAAGAGTTCTCGAGAATCTTCCTGGCAAGGTATGTGCCTCCGTCGCAGCAGATCGCGATGGAGAACCAGTTCCTGGCTCTGACGCAGGGTGATAGACTGGTTGATGACTACCTGTATGAGTTCACCCGCCTCGGGCGTTACGCTGGAACTTCTTTCGATGACGAGGGGAGAAGGGTGAACAGGTTCTACGGAGGCTTGCGTAGCGAGTTGCGGTACCTTCTGACAGGGCCGTTGACGCAGGGTTTCACGACCCTCGTTAGTTCAGCCCGAGCGCTTGAGCAGGACATGCTCAGGGAGAAGGGCAAGGTGGCTGTGGTCGAGGCAGTGCCGGAGGGCAAGGCGCCGAGTGAGGCAAAGTTGCGGAGGTTGAATCGCTGGAAGAAGGCTCGATTATCTGGGTCAGCTCCCTCTGCTTCGAGCGCGTCGTCCGGACGTGGCCCTCTTATTTGTTTTACTTGTGGCAAGCCTGGCCATTTCTCTCGGGATTGCCGCAGTGGGCTTCCAAGGTCAAAGAAGAAGACTGGGTCATCTTATTCTGAGAAGGGGAAGGCGGTTGAGTCCACCGCCTCCCGTATGGCTCCCCCGCAGCCCAGAGTCTTCAGTCATGGTCAGCAGGAGTCTATCAAAGCCAAGGACGTCGTGACAGGTATAATTTAAGATACAGTCCTTACTGTTTTATATACCTATTTTAGTGTCCATGCTAACCTTGTTTGGCGGCGTAGGCTTTGTAAATGTTTTAGGCGTTCCTGCGAGAGCGCTTTTCGATACTAGAGCTTCACACTCCTTCTTATCGTCGGACTTCGTCCAACGTATTGGTGCGCCGTCGATTGCTTCTGCAGATGGACTGGAGGTCCTACTGCCGAATGGATATTGGATGCGTGTGGAAAGGAGTTGCTGCGTGAAGGTTCTAGTTGGAAGCCAGGAGTATGACCTGAAAGCATCGTTACTCCCCCTGGTTGAGTTCGATGTAATCTTCGGCATGGACTGGCTGTCGGAACAGCGTGCGTGCATCGATTGCACCACCAAGAAGGTGAGGTTTGGGCAGTGTGCCGATCGTGAGACGGTATTTGCGGGCATGCGTGGATCGAGCAAGATGCTGATGTCTGCTCTCCAGGTGTCCAAGGCAGTGCGTCAGGGAGCAGAGTTATTCTTTGCTCTAGTGGAGGCTTCAACGCCGAGGCCCAGCCTAGTGGATGTTCCGGTAGTTTCAGAGTTCCCCGATGTGTTCCCAAGCGATCTCCCCGGTGCTCCACCGCATCGGGAGATAGATTTCACGATTGAGTTGGTGCCAGGCGCTAAGCCTGTGGCCCGCTCGCCGTATCGTATGGCTCCGAAGGAGTTGGCGGAGTTGAAGCTGCAGTTGCAGGAGCTGCTTGAGCAGGGCTACGTGCGTCCGAGTTCCTCACCTTGGAGTGCACCGGTTCTCTTTGTCAAAAAGAAGGACGGTAGCCTGCGGCTTTGCATCGATTATCGGGAGCTGAACAAGCTGACCGAGAAGAATAAGTATCCTCTTCCGAGGATAGACGACTTGTTCGACCAGCTCGTTGGTTCGACAGTATACTCGAAGCTGGACTTGAAGTCCGGCTATTATCAGGTGCGGATCAGGGAGTGCGACATCCCGAAGATTGCCTTCAGTACAAGGTACGGGCAGTATGAGTTCACCGTGATGCCGTTTGGGCTGTCTAATGCGCCTTCGGTGTTTATGGACTTAATGCACCGGACTTTCCGAGAGTACCTCGACCGGTTTGTGATCGTCTTCCTTGACGACATACTGGTCTACTCTCAGTCCGAGGAGGAGCACGGTGATCACTTGCGAGTAGTCTTGGAGGTTCTGAGGAGGAACCAGCTGTATGCCAAGTTCTCGAAGTGCGAGTTCTGGCTACCTTCCGTGGCGTTCTTAGGCCATGTGGTTAGTGGAGCGGGTGTGGCGGTAGATCCGGTGAAGGTTGCGGCCATCAGGGAGTGGCCTGTTCTTTCTACTGTAGCGGAGGTCCGTAGCTTTCTCGGGCTGGCCGGCTATTACAGGCGCTTCGTGGAGAACTTCTCACGGATCGCGCTGCCTCTTACGACGCTGACACGGAAGATGCAGGAGTTTATTTGAACGCCCGCGTGTGCGCAGGCCTTCGAGGAGTTGAAGTGGCGGCTTACCACGGCTCCGATCTTATGTTTGCCTTGCGGCACGGAGGGCTATGAGATCTACACCGACGCTTCTGGGAACGGCCTTGGCTGTGTTCTGCAGCAGCATGGCCAGGTAGTAGCGTACGGCTCTCGCCAGCTGAAGGTGCACGAGCGGAACTATCCGGTCCACGACTTAGAGTTGGCGGCCGTGATATTTGCCCTGAAGCTTTGGCGGCATTATTTGTATGGCGTAAAGATCAACATCTTCACGGACCATAAGAGCCTGAAGTACCTCCTGACGCAGAAGGGGCTGAATATGCGACGGCAGAGATGGATGGAGTTCCTTGGGGACTACACCTTCGAGATCCACTACACTCCCGGGAAGGGGAATGTTGTCGCGGATGCACTCAGTCGCAGGGCTCCAGCGCAGGCCAACTGGATTCAGATGCATGATGAGCACCTGATACGTGACCTGGAGGCCTTGGATATTTCTTGCGTGGAGAAGAGGAGCAGTGCCGGTGCCTGTTTGAGTTGGGCTGAGGTGCAGTACGACCTCGCAGATAGAGTCCGTCAGGCTTTAGAACTCGACCCGAGTTTAAAGCGCTACGCGGAGGAGGCTGGTGGTGGGCCGGATGCCCAGTTTCAGGTGGGTGACGGGTTGCTGTGGAGAGGCGACCGTTTGTGTGTCCCCAAGGTGGGTGAGCTGCGCGATGAGTTGATGTACGAGGCGCATCGTACCAGGTATTCAGTTCATCCGGGGAGCACGAAGATGTACAAGGACATGAAGGTCCTTTTCTGGTGGCCGGGTATGAAGAGGGACATCGCTCACTACGTGGCGAAGTGCCACACTTGTGCGCTAGTGAAGGCGGAATGTCAGAAGCCCGATGGCTTTTTGAAGTCATTACCGGTTCCGGAGTGGAAATTCGATGACGTTTCCATGGATTTTGTGCATGGGCTGCCGAGGTCGCGACGCGGGAACGATGCCATCTGGGTAGTCGTAGACCGGCTGACGAAGGTGGCACACTTTATCCCCAACCGGAGGGATGACTCTGTGGAGAAGTTGGCGAAGCTGTATGTTGATATAATAGTACGACTGCACGGTGTGCCCCGTAGCATCGTCAGTGATCGAGATGGACGCTTTACTTCGAGCGACTGGAGGCTAGTCAACCGTCTATTGGGTACGAAGCTGCAGTTTAGCATGGCCTTTCATCCTCAGACGGATGGCCAAACTGAGCGTACCAATAGGACGATGGAGGACATGCTCCGGATGTGCGTCCTGGATTTCGGCAAGGG
Source organism: Dactylorhiza incarnata (assembly GCA_033032865.1). NCBI lineage: Eukaryota > Viridiplantae > Streptophyta > Magnoliopsida > Asparagales > Orchidaceae > Dactylorhiza > Dactylorhiza incarnata. Next base: position 3,186,645 of record JAWHQI010000306.1, on the reverse strand, counting down.
GTGGGAAGATCACCTCTTTCTTGTTGAGTTCGCGTACAACAACAGCTACCAGGCGAGTATTCAGATGGCGCCTTTCGAGGCCCTCTATGGCAGGAAGTGCCGCACTCCCTTAGCTTGGGCGGAAACGGGCGAGACGAAGCTCTTCAAGAGGAAAGACGTCGAAGAGGCGACTTCGACGGTACGTATGATCCGGGAGAGGCTTTTGGTTGCGCAGGATAGGCAGGCGAAGTACTATAATGCGAAGCACCGCGACGTCCAGTTCACCGTTGGCGATTGGGTTTACTTGAAGATCAGGCCGTTCAAGGGTGTATCCAGGATTCGACGCTTGAAAAAGCTGAGTCCGAGATACCTTGGACAGTTTGAGATCATCGAGCGCGTCGGCGAGGCGGCTTATAGGCTTGCACTATCGGCGGAACTGAGCGGGCTGCACGATGTATTCCACATCTCCGTGTTGCGGAAGGCAGTGCAAGAGCATACGCATGTGGTCGCGGCGGATCAGGTGCCCGTGGATAGTGGGCTTAAGAAGGCGGTCAGGCCCGTTAGCATCGAGGATGCTGAGGTGCGTCAGTTGCGGAACAGGGCGATCTGTATGGTAAAGGTCTGTTGGGACAACTGCGGTCGCGAGGAACTCTCATGGAAGCGTGAGCAGACCATGATGGAGGAGTTCCCCGAGCTGTTTTGGTGACGTTTATCTCTCTTTTTCCCCTTTATGTAAATACCTTTTTGGATATATTTATATGCCTGTTTTTACAAATTTCGGGACGAAATTTTTTATAAGGAGGGGAGAGTTGTAACACCCCAAATCTTCGAAGCAGATTTGGGCTGCTGGGAGCTAGAGCAGGCGGTAGTGCTACCGCCTGGCGCTAGCCATCTCGACGGTTGCAAGCGTCGAGACGGGAACCTTAAGCGTCGACAGCCGCTAGTGTCGAGTCGGAAGCTAGCGCAGGCGCTAGCGCTAGCACCGGCGCTAGCGCGTGTTACAGATCCCCGATTTGATAAGGTGGCCATTTATGGCACTTTGACTTTGGGGGCTGTTTTGGACTGAGGTGGCTCGGGAGGTGTCCTTAGGAGGCCAAAAATCACTTGGCTTCCTTATTCACTTAAGGGTTTTGGTTTGGAGAGAAGGAGGGCTTTGGAGATGATGATGAATAGGGCTTCCTAACCCTAGGGCTTGGATTTGGTGGAGCTACACTCATCGGAATCCCTCAACGTTGGTGGCTACGCGTAGAGGAGGGCTAGACGCTCCTTTCCAACCGTGCCAAAAATCAAGCTATGGCCTCAAAGCGACGTCTAAGGGTAACGATCTTTTCTACCCTCTTTTGGACATGTGTTAGTCCATTTCCGTGCATATTTGAGGTCCCTACCCAAAAGGGTGAGGTCGTGACCTCCGACGAGTGGATTCGTGTTATCCCCGTCAAATCTTGCATACATGTAGAGTCCATGCGTGGAATGGACGTAGGCGCGCTGTGTGAAGCCAATCCGAGACGGTTCGTCCAGATTGGTGATGCTTTTTGATATTATGCGTGCCGGGGAAAACTCCGTGTTGATATCCTGCTTCTTAGGACTAGAGGGTGCTACTGTATGCGCAGCAACGCATGGGGGTGTGCCCCGGGAAGCACCCGAAGTTAGAACATAAATGGAATTTCTGTTCACTACCGTCGGCGTTAGCGTTATCGCCGGGCGGTAGCTCCCAGACTTGGTTCTGGTGATTTTGTGCGTTCTGAGGCAGTGGGAGTGCTACTGCATGTGCAGCAATGCCTGGGGGTGTGCCCCGGGAAGCACCCACAGCTAGAAGCCAAAATGGGGTTTCTGTGCGCTCTCGCCAGGCATTAGCGTTAACGCCGGCGATAGCTCCCAGACTGAGTTCTGGTGATGTTGTTGTTCCCACCTGTTGAGAGGACCTGGGGCCTGTGTGCCCGACCTGTGAGGGTGTCCTGGTGGATGACTTAGCGGCCCGTAGAGCCGGCTATTTGAGAATACCTGGGCTGAGGGGACGCCATACCCGCTTCTCGTGTTGTACAACGAGAGCTGTGAACAACGGGCATTTGGCGAACCTGAAACCGCACCATTGCAGCATCTGATTAGTAAGGCCCGCACAGCATGTCGGAAAGCAATGAGAAAGAGTCTTCGGACTACGGAATGTTCACAATTAAAGCACGGGAGAGCCCTGGTATTCGGGCCACCGACTTTAGCCTCGGAGGGCAAAGCCATTAAGAGTGGATGGTGGTGGAAGGCGGAGTACACCAAAGAGTGCCTGAGAGCACGAGACGTGGAGGCCATTCCCACGTTTGTGATTGATGCATATGTATGAATTGTTGTGGGCCGTGCCAGCCGCTTTATTCTGTTATATATATATGTTGTGATGCTCTTGCAGGGACGGGTAACTGCCACCCCCTCGAAGGGGTGGGGTCGTTATAATTTGGTCAGCCGTAGCTGACCGTTGCCCTGTTTTGCCACCATTTTGGGTGGGCTTGTTGTACAGGTGCTGGACCGAGCGGGAACATAGCGGGCTGAAGCCCTGCGCTGCTGCGGCCCTTGAAGGCCTTTTTGATGTTCTCTTGTTTCATATATGGCCGGCCTGCGCGCCGATGTTGGTAATTTGTAAGGCCGTTGTGCCTAAATTTTGTTGTATAAAATATTTCATTCCAAGTAATAGAAGTGGACATACCCGGGTTCGGGTTTTGTGGTTTATATATCTTGTCTCTCTCTTTTGCTTCCGCATAGAATGCTCTGAGTTAGGTTCGTTGTTTAGAGTCGTTCGGTATTTCAATTAAGTGATGTTCCCGTTTGTTTTGTAGTATATGGCGCGGGGCCCCGGCCGGACCTTCTGTTATATGCTCCCGAACGGATGGGGATGTTACAACATCGAGCTCAATTGAGCTTGATTGGAGAGGAAGTCATGGAGGAATGGCCAAATCTATGTTCCGATTTGTTGTTCCGGCCATCTCCGACCACCGATTCACACCCGACGATGCACCTTATGTAGGAGGAAGGGGCGGTGGTGTTGGTTGGTCGGACGGGAAAAATATGGTGGCCGATGGGAGAGTTTATTTTTATTAGGCTCCAGGTCGGGCAAATCACAGCCCCAGGATGGAGGAAAAAGATGACCGAATGTTGTCCGTTCAACTTTTAGATCCGTGCAGATTATAATGCACACAAAATCTGCCCTGAAAATAATTATGATTTAAGTACACGACAGATTCTATCCAGGTTTGAGCAGCCGGGTTAAAACTCGATTTTAGACACGATAGACTTAGATTTGGACCTCAGACTTAACACGAAAGTTGTATCTCTTGGAAATACCTTTCCCGAAGGGGGTGGATCGTTAATTTTGGTGGACTATAGCTCCCAAAAATGTTGTTTTAGTGCGCAGGGAGGCAAACGTACGAATTCATAATATTTTTGGTGGTTTACCTCAATTTACTTATCAGAAGCATGTGAAACTTGATTGAAATACATTTGTTGTAGTTATCAATACCCCCATTTAATCTTGTAACTTTTGTATTTGAAATGCTTCTTAGATTAATTATTTCATCATAAATACTTATGCTGATTGTGAGACACTAGGATGCTAGTGAAGAAAGAATTATGGAGTCATACTTTATAGTAAAATTTATGTGCACTTTTGGCAGAGGTATTCATGTGATAATTATGTCTTGATGTAGCAAGTTCGATGTTCGGTTTTGATAATGTTATTCCACTAGTATATTTGCTACAAATAGATGTGTTGACCTAGATACGAAAATGATATTAATAACGGGAGGTTGCATATTTGGAATCATACTCATGTTGTAGTGTATTAACGTTATTGATAGAATACAATTGAATAAAAATGCATCCCTGAACTTGTGGTGAAATTAGCCTGAGGATGAGAAAGGTCAGGAAACATATTGGCTACCCCTTCTAGTGATCTGATACGCCACAAGGTACACAAGTAGTCCTACAGGTTTTTCGTAGAGTAAATTCCATGATATACACACGCCATCACAAAAAGGGTTATAATAACTCGGTATGGGTAGCACTGACGGTTTGGGGTGGATTATAAGGTATGGTTATATCTTGCGGTGAAACGTTACGGACCCGGTTGTTGGTGGCCTTGATTGCTAGTTAGCATCAGTTGATTTGTATGATGTGAAAAAGAGAAGACTCCTTCAGCGAGTCTTGGAGTACTCGATAACACAGATTATGCATGAAAATTACATGGATGTGCGTGGTTTACACTTGGAGGTGTGACTGCTCTGGTTGGAGGATACTTGTGGTAGGGGGATTGCTTGTGGCGGGTCTACGGGCTTGCTAGTCGTGACACCGACAGAAGCCGGCAGTTAGACTCTAGACCGATTGGGTTGGACTCTTGGTGCTCACCTACCCAAGTCCCCTTCTGTGTCCTTGGAGGCTCCGCTGTGTGTTCTTAGCGTCGAGCAGTACGCAGGGGCTCCGCTGTGTGTTCTTAGCATTGAGGCGTACATAGGCCTAAGTCTGGTAGTGTTCATACCCACCTAGTTGTGGAGGAGCCCGTTCCACAGTCTCCGTCTGGCCACAACGCGAGGTGCCTGAGCGGTTAGCTACCCTCGAAAAGCGGGAACTAAAGGTCTATGTCGACATAGCGAAATGCATGGGTGAGTTCATCATATCATAATCATTGCATTGCATTCATCATTCATAATCATAGCATTGCACCGCATCGGGTCCATCATATAAATTAGTATGGGCTCTTTTATATGATGAGTTCCAAATTGGAAACCTTAACTTATAAGTTTGTATGGGCATTCATATAAGTTAAGGTACGATATGAACTGCTTACTTCTGTACTTTTCACTACTGCTTACATTCTGTCACTGATATATTACTTGTTAGTTGTGCTCTTATTACCTGATACTAGTACTTGCATTTATAACCATTGCTACTTATATACTTATGAACAGCTTAGTTAGTGCCATTGCGAGTACTTGTGTACTTATACAACCGACATATATGAACAATCATTCTTGTCACCTGCTCGTATATTATTGCTTATATTGCAGCTTTTCTTCCTTTCCTTCCACCCGGTGCCTTGGAGTCGTCGGGGGAGCGGATGTGAAGCCGCTTAGTCTTTATGACTAACGGTTGCTGCACCCCTCTTTTTAGGAGCACTTAGTTGGAGTTGCAGCGTTCAACACAGGAGGCCAGACAGATCAGGTGTGCAGGGCGGGTGATTATGGTACCTTGGCTGCTATCAGTGACAGAGGCGAGCGAGTGTTTTGAGATGTAGCCCATGGGGCATTTAGTTTGATACTCTGATGATTTGCAAGAGCTTGTGTAGCTTTCTGTCTTTCTTTGTATTTACTGTTTGGACATTCTTACTTATTGTGAATCTATGGCTTTTAATGCTTTCTTTTATTGATGGGTTGACGCTGTTCAGCTGATTTGGCTGGCAGGATAGACGTCTTGTGGGGGAGGCTAGCTCGTGTGATGGCGCTTCCGCAAGGCGGCTGTCCTGGGCATAAGACTCCCCTCGACTGTGTTTTGTGTTCCGAGAGGGGGGCCTTACAAATGAGCTCAATTGGTGATGAGAAGTGAAAGTACTCCATAGTTAAGCGTGCTCGGGCTGGAGCAATTCTGGGATGGGTGACCTCCTGGGAAGTCCACGCGCTGCCGCTTAACTGGCTCAATTCTCATCAAAGGGGGACTGCGGTCTCCAACAACCCACTGTGCCCTGTGGTGGGACAGAGAGGGATTGGGGTGCATGGTCTGCAGACCATCTGGTTAGGCTGAACCCTTCTGGTGCCAGCAGGGTCCCGTGTTGGCGGGCCTGGGCTGGGAGGGTGCTGGCGATCCAGCTGGGTCCCGTGTTGGCGGGCCTGGATCGTTACAAAAAGTGCAATCCTGGAGGATAGGACTTTTTGTAACGATCCAGGCCCGCCAACACGGGACCCAGCTGGACCGTCAACACCCTCCTAGCCCAGGCCCGCCAACACGGAACCTTGCTGGCACCGGAAGGGTTCAGCCTAACCAGATGGTCTGCAGACCATGCACCCCAACCCCTCTCTGTCCCACCACAGGGCACAGTGGGTTGTTGGAGACCGCAGTCCCCCTTTGATGAGAATTGAGCCAGTTAAGCGGCAGCGCGTGGACTTCCCAGGAGGTCACCCATCCCAGAATTGCTCCATCCCGAGCACGCTTAACTTCCTAATAGGAATTTTATTAGCCGCACCCCCCTCGGGTGCGGCCGCACCGTGCCCCCTTAGGGTGCGACCGAGCCACTCTCCCCCGTAACGGGGTTGGGGCAAATCCCCCCTCTTCTGGCTCGCCGCCCGCTCTTCGGGTTCCGGATTCCGCCTAGAACGCCTCCTAGCACACTCAGAACGCTCTCGTGTTCGTTGCGCGCTCAGAGCGCTCCCGCGCTCGTTGCACGCTCAGAACGCCTCTCCGTTTAGTCAGAACGCTCTCGTGTTCGTTGCGCGCTCAGAGCTCCCGCGCTCGTTGCGCGCTCAGAACGCCTCTCCGTTCGCTCAGAACGCTTTCGTGTTCGTTGCGCGCTCAGAGCGCTCCCGCGCTCGTTGCGCGCTCAGAACGCCTCTCCGTTCGCTCAGAACGCTCTCGTGTTCGTTGCGCGCTCAGAGCGCTCCCGCGCTCGTTGCGCGCTCAGAACGCCTCTCCGTTCGCTCAGAACGCTCTCGTGTTCGTTGCGCGCTCAGAGCGCTCCCGCGCTCGTTGCGCGCTCAGAACGCCTCTCCGTTCGCTCAGAACGCTCTCGTGTTCGTTGCGCGCTCAGAGCGCTCCCGCGCTCGTTGCGCGCTCAGAACGCCTCTCCGTTCGCTCAGAACGCTCTCGTGTTCGTTGCGCGCTCAGAGCGCTCCCGCGCTCGTTGCGCGCTCAGAACGCCTCTCCGTTCGCTCAGAACGCTCTCGTATTCGTTGTGCGCTCAGAGCGATCCCGCGATCGTTGCGCGCTCAGAATGCCTCTCTGTTCGCTCAGAGCGCTCTCGCGCTCGTTGCGCGCTCAGAACGCCTCACAGCGTGACCAGGACGCCTCCATGTTCGTTGCGCGCTCAGAACGCTTCCGCTCTCATGCGCGCTCGGAATGCTTCTGAGCATTCTCAGAACGCCTTCCCAGTCGCTCAGATTGCTTCTCCGTTCATTGCGCGCTCAGAACGCTTCTGAGCGCGCTCAGAGCACTTTCGCATTTCTGACATGTTCACATTTTATCTTTCTGAGATGCTCACATTTTGTCTTTCTGATACGCTCACATTTTGTCTTTCTGACATGCTCACATTTTGCCTTTCTGATACGCTCACATTTTGTCTTTCTAGCATGATCACATTTTGTCTTTCTAGCTTCTCAGATTTCAGGAATAACCTGTCGCCTTTTTCGCCTCCAGCAAAGCTGCCCGAACTGCTCGAACTGCCCGAACTGCCCGAACTGCCCGAACTTCCCGAGGGCGAGACGGTCATTTACGAAAAATGACGATCCGTGTGCTCCGAACCGAAAAATGTGATTCGTCCGCCACGTGGTTACGGTGGTTACAACGACGAAATTACCGGGCTACCCCCGGCCAAAGCTATAAAAGGAGCCCAGAACCTTCAGTTGAGAGGACCTTGCCTTCTGGACCTGTGAGAGCTTCTTGCAGACTTTCGCGGAATTCTCCTTCGGCGCTTGAAGATCTCCTTCGTGGACTTGAAAATTTCCTTCGTCCCGAAAGGCGACTCAACATTCTCACTTTTGTTCTCCGGAGCATTCTCACTTTCACTCCCAGCAGTTCTCAGAAGGAAAAAGACTTAGTTTTTTTGGAGGTGGCCTGTCACCTTCGGAACTCTCTCACTCTCTCTCTCTATTATTGTAACGAGCAGCGGCCTGTCGCGCTCGAGTTCTAAGTCTCTAATTGTAACCCCCCAGAAGATAGTGGAAGTTTGGTCGGCACAGCTCCGGCCGCGTGGTTTTTTACCCTTTCCGGGTTTTCCACGTTAAAAAGTCTCAGTGTATTCAACGAATCTCTAATTGACTGTTTGCGCGCTCGGTTCGCTTCCGAGCTAAGGTGGTTCAATTCGATCGGTCTACCAAAGCACCCGAGCGACCCGCAACATGAGTATTACAGAAACATTAGAGGATCTTGACCGTTGATCGCGAGATCCTACGGTCGGATCTGCTCGCGCACCAGGTGCGCATACGTACCGAAATATTTTTCATATATAAGGGGGAAAATACACCCAAAAATTTACAGTGGTGTTAAGTGCAAACCAATTTTTGCTATGTGCAAACCATTGAAAATTTGGAAAACTCATTTATATTAGACGGTTGCAAGAGGGCAAACCAAAAATTATTAGGTGCAAACCAAAATACTTTCACCTCCTACATTGTCCCTCTTACAACCACCTAATAAAAATTTGGAAAACTCATTTATATTTTTAATGATTTGCACATAGCAAAAATTGGTTTGCACCACTAGAATATTTTCTTTGTAAATATAACTAAATATATAAGCAATCACTTTGGTCGAAAAATTCCGCCCTTTACCGGGCTCGCCCCGATGAGAGCGGATGCTTCATTCCAGTTCAGCGATGCTTCTGAGAAACCGTCTCTTCTCTCCTCTCTCACCCGATCTCTATTCCTCTCCTTCACCATCGTCTCTCTCATCTTCCACTCTGCCCGGTTCCGATCAAAACCCTAGCTGCAAACCTCGCTCGTTGATCTTCTCTTCCTCGAATTCCCGGGCGTCCTTCTTTCTGTATCTCAACCACCACCGGAGCGGCTGCGGGTTTCTACGGCCGAGGTACACACTCCATCCTTTCAGGGCATCTACTGGAAATGTGAGTCCCGGGCCCGACGTCCGCGGCGACGAAGACAATGACCAATACCTTCAGGCCTCGCTTCTTGTTCCAGGTTTTATTTCTATGCGTGCATTGTCTTACTTTCTCGTTGCTGCATCGCTCCAGAGATTGCGATTTGGTACATAATTAGCACGTTTATTTGGGAGGAAAACTGTCGATTTAGAGTTTGAAAGCTACCTCAGATGGCAATTTGACAAGATAGCCATGCTCGGAAATCCAGGATCTTCGGATCGTGCAGAATTATGGTGAAATTTAGTTAGCAATTACTTTTTATTGGTCGTTTTAATGCTCGTCATCTAGTTCTTGGAGTATTTGTTATACGATGGAGCCTCAGTCCTCTAAATTGATCAGATTTGCAGAGGTTATGTATACGCAACAGTGATAATTAATGGTTGTTTCTGGATGTATATCCAGGTTAAATTTGTACTGATATATGTCAAATTTGTATTCCTGGAAATAGCATCTCATATGAACGTCACTATTTGAAGATGATTCAGACACATTTAACAAATATGAAGCACACAAGTGTTGTTTATCTGTCATCTGCTGCTGAGCATGTAAATAGCTCAGCAAAGCTCAATGGGAAAAAATTCAGAGAATTATTCGCCATCAGATATATACTCAGTATTTCATAGAATACATATAGTTAGCAAACATTATCACATGAAGATAAGCTTTCTTATTCGAAGAAGTCTCTTTTTCTACTGTCAAGATCAATGATGATATCTCTAAGCAGAAGGTAGTGGGCGGGGTGATGTATTCAGACGTAGAGGAAACCAGAGAGGTGCGAGTTCTTGCTCCAGTGGGATAAGGGTAGGGGGGTGGATTATCCAAGAAATTTTAATTGCATATCTTATAGTTTATAGATATATTGATCATGAGTAGAGGGAATCACAATTCCGAAGATGAAGATGAAAATATCCGACCCTTGGTTGTTGTCATCACTACCTTCTCTTTTGGCATTCTATGAAGTAGGGGTGAGGAAGTTATTTCCAATCCATGTGTGGGAGTACATGGACTCAACTATCAATATTTGAAGATGATTCGGTCAACTTTAACAAATATGACCCACTCAACTGTTGCTTATTTGTCGTCTACTATTCAACAAGAAAATAACTTAACAAACCCAATATGTAAGAATTCAGATAGTTACTCACCATAAGATATATACTCATAGTTACTCACGACTTCCATCCTAAAATCACGAGGTGAAAGGAGGAGGGGCCTGAGATTAATAAGCACATGCAGGTGATGCGCGGTATGCGATATGAAGCTAATACACAGACCTTGCCACGCCGTGGGTAATCCAACATAGTGGTCCGACACGACGCAATTGACCCATTGGAATCACGTCAACCAGTACACCCCCATAGCGGGTCAAAACAACGCTCTGATACCATGTGATGTAAGCCGAGCGGGCCAAATTAAGTTTTGCGCGCAAAAATCAAAGTTCGTCGTGATGTACGTTAAAAATTCGTTAAATTTTGTCCGAGTGGACCTCTCACGTATTTTACGAGTTGAATCTGTCACGAGACTATGACGGCCACAAGCAAGATTACAGATAATAATTTATGAAATAGCGGTAATAAAAGCATTTGAACTTTCGAGGCAAGCTTAAGATTATTTTGCGGAGAGCATAAAAATAATTAATTGACTGGATCAAGAGTACCCAAGATATAGCCGATAGAAGGTGATCTGATCCCAACCTGTCGAGCACGGCGAGACCCACAAATAAAATGCTTCTGGAGGTCGTCGATCGTCGGGATGCTCAGACGCAGAAGTGTGCAGGAATGGGGCGTCGAAGCCGACGACACACCTTACGCAACAACTTCGGGAGGGTGCCAGAGAAGAACCTTGGAGTCGACGGCGACCCTGTGACTGAGCGCAGATCGAAGATGGAGATGACGGGAGTTCCGTTTGTTGATTCCGTTGACCACTGCGTCGCGGGAGGTCACGAGTTTCGCAGTCTGGTTGCGGCTTCGAATTGCTGGCGAACTGGAACAGGAGATCGAGGATGGCACCAGCGGCAGGGGTGGTTTCCAACACTATAGAGGAACGAACTTGAATTCGTTCTCTACTGGCCGGGGTCCCGCTCTTCACGACAGCAGCGGGTTTTAAATAGAGAACCTTCATGATTTCTGCCTTTGATTTCCATGCCAATTGATTCCCGCCCTTAATTGGTTTTCCAAATAATATTTTCAAAATAATTTGATTTCCCAAGAATTCCTTTCCAATTGAATCAGGCTACCGTAATTTAAAAAGATTTCCAAAGAAGATATTTTATGCATTCCTTAAATATTCCAACTAAATTTATGCATTCCTTAAATAATCTAAGCTTGCCTTTTTCCATCCTAACTACCTAAATTACCCGACCATTTATTCAGGGTCTTATTGGACGGTCAACCCGATGAGCCGAAAATAAAGACGAGTGCGCGGGAAAGAAATACATGAAACGAAATAACTAAATGCAAAGTAAAAATAAGCTACGATGCGTCGCAGGATGCATCACCATGTAGAAACTCGTGACTTCCATCCCAAAAGTTCAAGGTAAAAGGGGGAGGGGCATGGGACTGATATACGCAACCCTTATGATAACTCCACCGGAGAATGTGATCAAGGACAAATCATTTTTTGCTACCTAGACCCTATGATAGATCCACAAGAATAGACTTACAAATTTGTATTGTCGACCATTGTGATCATATACATACTATTGACCACTACCGTCAACCTTGCAGTTTGATTAAGTCGTTTAATTGACGAATAAAGTTCAAGAATATGCCTTGATGAAATATGAACCTTAAGAAGATCAACAAACTCCCAAACAAAAAACAGCACTCCTTCAGATGCTAAGCCACCTCATGCAGGAAAAGAGATGCTACCCATTCAACAGTGGTGCAATAATATATGCGAGTATAAAATCTAGCCTCCAAAGGTACCAATCTACAAAGGTCACAAGTACCCGAGTGTTGGGCAGTGAATGGTGTACATGAGCAAAAAATGTGAGTTGCGGAGATGAGAATGCTTAGGTGGATGTGTGGTCACACGAGAATGGATAAAATTAAGAATGAATGTATCAGGGATAAGACAGGAGTGACGCAAATTGTAGAGAAGATGCAAGAAGCTCGTTTAAGATGGTTCGGACATGTACATAGGGGACCATTAGAGGCACCTGCTAGGCGTTGTGAGAGTTTAGTCACTAGATATGTTAAACAGGGGAGGGATAGACCAAAAAGGACTTGGAATGAAACTATAAGGAAAGACATGATGTACTTAGGCATTAGTGAGACTATGATTAAAGATAGGGCGCAATGACGACAGAGGATCCATATATTGCCGACCCCACCATGGTGGGATAAAGGCTTGAGTGTTGTTGTTGTTGTAGATGACATCTTCCTTAGCAGGACTTTTTCTTTCGTTTATTCAGAGTTCACTAGAACTATTTTTTAGTAATTCATTTAGCTTGAAGAAATCCACATTACCATAATGTGGTTTCAAAAACAAAACTGTTGTTGAAATTTGATGAACAATTATATCTTTAATCATCAACATTGAAATGATAGTTCAAGGAAAAGAATAGTGAAAAATCTCTCTTAAAGCTAATGAGCTTATGAAGAAAATGTAGTATACTTAGGTTGATTTTCTTGGAAGAGGCAGATGATAATGAATCTAGTGGCGAGCACGTTAAAATGTGTCAATATTCTCTAAGATTATACTGTAGCTGCAGTATTATTTGCTGCATATCAATGTTTCTGAGCTGAAATTTCTAACATAGAATCTCTCTTCCGAATAGCATGTTGGGTTCAACTACTTATTCTCTTCAATATTCTAGATGAATGCCCGGTTTTCTCTTTCTGATTTCTATCAGGAAGCACTCCCTTTAGTTGTAGCAAAATTTTTTTTTCTGCAGAAACAGTCAAGCATTACAACTTGTGGAAGGAGGGCTTTGTAGAAAAGACTACGGGGCATTCAGCTGCCAAAAAATATCCCTTTTCTAGTCACAGAATAGCACAGTTCAACGTTCATTCTATAGGTCATGGGTTTCTACAGAAATTTCAGAGTCCAACTGTTTTTCTTAAAATTGCTTGTGATGGAGACCTATTATTGCCTATCATTGTAGGTATGATGACAACTAGATGGGAATTTGCTAACATCTCTTTAGTTTAATTCTTTCCTCTAGTTATTTTGACTGATAATTTTCATGCTTTTCTCTCTATGAAGGGGAATTTGCTATTATTAGGCTCATTGATGCTATAACTGGTGAAGAAACTGAGGTATCTTGTTGAACATTACTTGCCAATTTGCTTGCTGGTTCTAACATGCCTTTAATGCAGGAATGCCCAGATCAGTTTCAATTTGTGAATAATATTGTGAGAACATTCGGCTATGAGGTCAGAACTTCTAGATACTGAGTAATTCTGTTAGAAACACTCTGGAGGTGTTTTACTTCAACAGTTTTTGTACCCTGGGTTAATGTAGAAGGAAACTAAGCTACCTGACTTGTTGTTTAAGCTCATACTAGTGGAAACCTGCATGGTGTGAACGTCCAGTTCAAAATATCATGATTAATGACTTCAACTGAATTAAGCTGTCATCAGTGACTTCAAGCGAAAACAAATTGAAAACTCCCATGTATGAATTCAACAAAATTGCTTAAGCTTTGGTCTTTGATCTTGTGATCCAGGATGTTATCTAAACTCAATCACCTGGCAAACTAAAACAATTTTTTAAAGATTGGATCGGGATCATTGAACCAAGCTTTATTGTAAGTCAAGCAGCTCAGTTATTGCCTTTTATGAAGTCGTACTTGCTAAAACTCATTGGTTTAAATTAGGGTTAAATAAAGTTCATGCACCAAATCTCAAGTGTTTTCACTACGCAGATGGCCAAATCTCAAGTCTTTTCATTACGCAGATGGAAAAAGTATTAGTGAAAACAACCTTAACTTAAAATAAGTTTTATGCCAATCTCAGTCTTCCTGCAGTCGGTTTGACTTGGCATTATCTACCACCACTGTCCCTACAACTTACCACAGAACTCTTCGTATACCTTGTTGGAGAGCTGTCATGGATGATGAGATCTTTGTCTTGGAATCATGGGGTACTTGGATTTTTATTCCTACCCCACTTGGAGGTAATATTGTTGATTGTCGATGGCTCTTCGTCATTAAATTTCTGCCCGACGGCACTATAGATCGGTATAAAGCTCGTTTGGTTGCTAAGGGGTTTACACAGACACATTAAGTAGATTAATTTGACATGTTCTTTTTCGCTGCCCTTATTAGCACTATTCAAGTTCTTTTCTCTGTTGTTGTCAATCAGGATTAGAAAATTTTCTAGATTGATGTCAAAAATGACTTCTTATATGGAGATTTGCATGAAATAGTCTTATGGAGCAACATCCTAGTTATGATTCTCAGAGGGAGTATCAAATATGCAAACCGCAAAATGCCATCTATGGTCTTAAACAAGCCCCAAGACATTCTTTTTACAAGTTCAATCATGTCATTTCTACCATTGATTTTTCCTAAAGCAATGCAAATCTTTCTCTTCATATGGAAGACCGACCAGGGGACGGTAATTCTTATTGTATATGAGAATGTCATTCTTCTCACCGGAGATGACTCTGGTATATAAACAACAAAGAAATATCTTCATATACATTTTGTTACTAAAGATATAGGCTCTCCTTGATATTTTTTGAAATTGAAATTGCGAGATGCTACAACGACGTGGTCCTTTCCAAACGAAAATATGTCGTAGACCTACTTGAAGAAACAAGCCTTTGTTACGGGCCCTATTATGATGGTATTTACTATTATTTATTGTCTTTAAGTCGTCTTCCTATTTAATTGCATTCTATTTAAGTCGTCTTCCTATTTAGTCGCATTCCAAGTCTGTCGTTTGGTTTCCTATTTCATTGCATTCCAAGTCGGTCGTTTATTTCCCATTTAAGAGTCAGTTGTACTTCTATTTAAAGGATCCATTGGGTCTTGTATTGGTATGCAAGAATAAATCTGTTTTTCTTTCTTTTGTTTTGGTGAGATATTGGTAGTTCTCTCCTCTAACGAGCAAGCCTCGCTTAGGCAGCCGCGGTTCCGACTCCATAGTATCCTTCTCCACTGTCATCATCTTCCCCTTCGACACTTCCTCCGACTAGACTCCTAACAACTCGGTATCAGAGGCCTCGGTCCTCTTCCGTCGACATCATTCCTCCGACGAAGACTCCTCCAAGCTCCGTCATCTTCCTCGCCAAGCCTCAACCGCTATCTCCCCTCCATTCAACAAAGCCCTCTTGCGACATCATTGACGAAGCCCTGCCTTGACACACTCTAGACATCGAAGCCAGCTAACGGCGCATCCTCCCCAACAGTTACCACGCGCAATCAGCGTTGTCTCTCGCGTCCTCGGGACCACGACTCCAACCACCGTCTCGGCAGCACGCCTACCTTACGTCGGCGTCCAGGAACCAGATCGCTCCACGGTTCGGCCCACGGATCGCCCATGCTCGTTGACCAAAATCCAATGCATATGTGCACTGACAGACTTTGGGATGAGACATCACTTTCTCTCAAAGATATTACTCTTTACAGGTGCCTGGTCGGTAAAGCTCATCTATCTCACCGTGACCAGACCTGCCATCTCTTTCGTTGTTGGAAAAGCAGTCAGTTTATGTAGGTTTTCGTAGAGTGTCTTCTTATAACTGCATTAAAGATATTGGAATATATCAAAGGATCTCCCAACAAAGGACTTTTATTTAGAAAAAATAATCATTTATGTATTGAAGCTAGAAACTAGCAGAGGTGTCCGAGTCAAGTGTGGAAATTGAATATAGAAGCATGTCTCAGCATGCTTGTGAGTTAAATTGGTTGAGGTCTCTTCTGAAAGATTTTAGTGAAACTTACAACTATCATTTACCGATGTTATGTGATAATAAACTTGCAATCTACATATCTAAAAATCCTGTGTTCCATGGAAGAACAAAGCGTATAAAAGTTGATTATCACTTCATAAGAGAGGTAGTTATCAATAGACGTATATACACTCCGTTTGTAACGTCAAATAAAAAGTTGTCCGACATATTCAGTAAGCCTATTTATTTTTTTTTCCAGATATTTTCACAAGCTGAGAATGATTGATATATGTTAGAGAATATAGAAAATCATGTGTAAAGGCCCATTAATTAGGCCCATTTATTCTTCTCTCTTTTAGTCTCACATCTCTTGTATAGGATTTCTTCCTCCTCTCTCTTCCTATATATTTGTATCCATACTTGTATTTACCTTTTAAGTGAATATACTACAAGGTTTATACCATTTCTCTACATGGTATCAGAGAACTCAGTCCAAAAGTTCCGGTCTCCCGTTTTTTGACCGCCCACCCTCCCTTCCTATCGACCTCTGGCGGTCTCCTTTTCTGAGACCGCACCTCCTGCCGCTGCTTCTCGCATTGCTCCCACGCTACCCTCTCCTCTTGGCTTTTATAGCCTGCCTCCTTTGGCGCGTGGGACCCATCTCCTCCTTCCGCTTCTTTGCTCTGCCCGCTGCAGCTCGTGCGATCTCCGCTCCTGACTGCTGCGATCTTCTTTCCTGCTGTCTGCGATCTGCCGCCTGCGATCTGCTCGATCTGCCGATCTGCGCGACCTGCTCAATCTGCTTCTCTGCGACCTGCACGACCTGCGCGATCTGCAATCTGCGATCGGCTGCCTCCTGCGATCTGCCGCATGCGACCTGCGCGATCTGCCGTCTACGATCTGCCGCCTGCGACCTGCGCGATCTGCCGTCTACGATCTGCGACCTGCGCGATCTGCGATCTGCCGCCTGCGAACTGCTGCCCCCTGCGACCTGCGCGATCTGCCGCCTGCGATCTGCTCTGTTCGCTGCGATCTGCTCTGTTCGCCGAGACCGCTGCTCCTACAGATAGCTCTGCTCTGTTCTGTTCGCTGCCACTGCTGCTGCTGCGATCTGTTCTGTTCGCCGAGACCGCTGTTCCTCCAGATAGCTTCTGCTGCTCTAGCCGGCTTCTCTTCCAATGGCCCTCGACGATTCCTCCTCCACTACCACTCCGTCACCTGCTCCGACGGCTGCTCCGATCTCCGATGTTCGTGACGAACTTCAAATTACCACTATCTCACTTACCGGGAAGCGTAACTTTGTGGAATGAGTGCACTCGGTGCGTCGAGTCTTACAGACCAAAGGGCTCCTTCGTCACTTAACCCAGGTTACTACTGAGCCTACTGTTGACTGGCTTAAGGATGATGGCCGTGTCCAAACGTGGCTTCTCAACTCCATGGACTCGGAGCCATACATGATGGCTATGTATCATGACACCGCCAAAGCCATGTGGGATGAACTTCATGCCATCTACTCTGGGCAGAACAGTCTCCAACATCTGTATGACATCATATCTGACCTTCAGAACCTTAAGCCTGGCGCGCCCGATGACATGCTCTCTCATGTCGCCAAGGCAAAGACTCTTCATGAGGCTTGGCTTCAGCATCAGCCTCCCACTCTGGATCTCGCTATTCAGCGATCACAGAAAGAGGCACTGACCATTGCTATGCTACTCTCTAGCGTACCTCCTCATCTACATAGCGTTCGCGCTCAGATACTCTCCTCTACTACCACACCGTCTCTGTCTGCTGTCTGCTCCATGCTTATCAAGGTTACACCTCCATCAGAGGCCCCGCAAAGTTCCTCTCCGGCTCTTCTCCAACAGCCGCTCCTTCCAACACCTACCCCTGGTTCCTCTGCTCGCGGTGGCCGTCCCCCGTCTCGGGGACGAGGACGTGGTGGCCGACCTCCTTTAAAGTGTACTTACTGTGGCCGTGACGGTCATCGTGAAACAACCTGCTACCGTAAGCATGGTCTCCCTCCTCATCTTGCTGCTACTTCAGCACCTCCTGCTGCGTCTTCACCAACCGATCAGCCTGGTCCTACCCGACAGGAATATGATGACCTACGCTCCCAGTTCCAACAGCTTCAAGGCAGTCTTGGCCGTTCTCCTGGCTCCGTTGCTTCTTTCTCTACTGAAGGTATAACCTGCCTATCTCACTGTTCTCACTGGATCGTAGATTCTGGAGCGACGCATCATATCACCTCCCAGAAACCACCTCAGTATGTACAGACGTCTCACCCTCCGTCTATTGTTGTTGCTAATGACGCTACTACTCCGGTTGCTGGTGCTGCTGATCTGCACCTCACTCCCACTCTAATGCTCTCCTCGGTTCTTCATGTTCCGGGCTCTCCTTTCAACTTACTCTCTGTGAGTCATTTGATACATGATCTTGATTGCTGTGTAACCGTCTCTTCCTCTTCTTTTGTTTTTCAGGATCGCCGCACACGGAGTATCATTGGTAGCGGTCGGCTGATGAATGGGCTCTATCTCTTGGATCTCCCACCTACCACTCTCCTGACTGTCTCCACAGCTGACTGGCATCGCCGACTTGGGCATGCTCCTCTTCCAGTCCTCCGCAAAGCTCTCCCTGATGTACCTCTTCACGAGTTTACCTGCGAAGCCTGCATCTACGGCAAGCAACATCGCTCTTCTTTTTCCCCTTCATGTACCCGGAGCACGACTCCACTATCTTTAGTACATTCTGATGTATGGGGCCCTTATAAGGTCCCAAGTATTTATGGCTATCGTTATTTTGTAACTTTTATTGATGATTATTCTCGTGTTACCTGGTTATATTTACTTCATGATCGCTCTGAGCTACCATCTGTGTTTCGTGCCTTTGTGACTGAATCACAGACACAATTCTCCACTACACTTAAAATAATTCGAACTGACAACGCTCGCGAGTACACTGGCCGCTCCTTTTCTACTCTCTGCACAGAGTTTGGCATAATTCACCAAACATCTTGTGCCTATATCCCCCAACAAAACGGCGTTGCCGAACGGAAAAAATCGTCACCTTCTGGATGTTGCTCGGGCACTCATGGTTCAAATGCGGGTTCCTACGGAATACTGGAACTTTGCCGTCTCCACTGCTTGCCATCTCATTAACCGCATGCCCTCCTCCGTTCTTAACTTTGCCACTCCCATGACACTCCTCTTTCCCTCCACTCCTCTCTTTCCTATTCCACCTCGAATTTTCGGTTGCGTCTGCTACGTCCACCTTCTCGGTCCGCCTATCGATAAACTTGCCCCACGAGCTGCCAAGTATATGTTTGTCGGCTATTCTCGGACTCAAAAAGGATACGTGTGCTACTCTCCAACCACCGGCAAAACCATTGTCTCACCTGATGTTACGTTCTGTGAAGATCAATCATTCCACTCTCCCTCTGTTCCAAGCACATTACCTTCCACTACTGTTCGTCCTTTTGTTCCGACGGACACTACTACCTCACCATCTCCGCCCCCTACGGTACCTTCACCATCTCCGTCTACTAAACAGCCTCCTCCCATCATTCAAGTATACTCTCGTCGTAAATCTAAGGATGGTCCCCGTCAGGAGCCCTCGGCTACCGGTGCTTCTCCATCAGCGGTTGATCCAGCCTCCGCCTCTACAGCTCATCCGATGGCAAATCACGTGTCTCTCCACCGGCTATCTCCACCTCTTCACCGGTTTGCTACCTCTCTTTCTTCCATTTCCCTCTCTAACTCTGTGCAGGAAGCGCTACATCATCCGGGGTGGCGTGCTGCGATGGAAGAAGAGATGGTCGCTCTCCGAGCTAATCACACTTGGGAGCTGGTACCTCTTCCTCCTGGCCAACACTGTGTCAGCTGCAAATGGGTCTTCGCTGTCAAACAAAATGCCGATGGGACTCTTGAACGCTTAAAGGCTCGTCTCGTCGCCCGCGGTTTCACTCAACAACAAGGCTTGGACTACGATGAAACCTTCTCCCCCGTAGCCAAGTTAAACACTGTTCGTGTGGTGATCTCCGTCGCTGTCCACCGCCGTTGGCCTCTTCTTCAGTTAGATATCAAGAACGCCTTCTTGAATGATCTACAGGAGCCAGTGTATATGTACCAACCTCCCGGGTTTAAGACCACGAGGGAGTCTCGTGCTGCCTATGTTTGCCGCCTTCTGAAAGCTCTCTATGGACTCAAACAATCTCCGAGAGCTTGGTTTGATAAATTCTGCAAAGTTCTACTGGCACTTGGTTTTCGACGAAGCTCTGCTGATTTCTCACTATTCATCAAAGAAGGACCCACAGGAACTGTGATCCTCCTTGTGTATGTTGATGATATCCTGATCACTGGGGACGACATCTCTGAGATACAACAACTCAAGGAGCATCTGAACTCGGCGTTTCAAACGAAGGATCTTGGCAATCTTAGATACTTTCTCGGAATTGAAGTCGCTCGTCGACCCGATGGGTTAGTCCTGTCCCAACGGAAATACTGCATTGACTTACTTCAAGAGGCAGGTTTCTCTGGCTGTAAACCTGCAGATACCCCTATGGATTCAAACCAAAAGTTATGTGCAGCTGGTTCTGAGACTGATCAACTCCTTGAGAATCCAGAGTACTACCGTCATTTGGTTGGGAAGCTGATTTATCTTACAGTTACTCGACCAGATATTTCGTTTGCTGTCGGCGTTGTAAGTCGCTTCATGCACACTCCGAGGACTTCTCACCTCCAAGCTGTTGAGCGCATTCTCCGATACTTAAAAACTGCTCCTGGACAAGGCCTTGTCTACAAACCATCCACCTCGCCATCTCTTCTTGCTTACTCGGATGCTGACTATGCTGGCTCTCCAGATGACAGACGTTCCACGACTGGTTTTTGTACGTACTTTGGTGGACATCTTATAACATGGCGTAGCAAGAAACAGGTTGTGGTTGCTCGCTCCTCGGCTGAGGCTGAATATAGAGCTATGGATGCTGTCGCATCTGAATTAACCTGGCTTGAAGGACTTTTGGGAGATTTAGGTGTCAAACTCTCCTCTCCGGCAACTCTTCTTTGTGACAGTCAGGCTGCTATTCATATTGCCAAGAATCCTGTGTTTCATGAGCGGACAAAGCATATTGAAGTTGATTGTCATTTCATCCGGGAAAAAGGTTCAGTCAAAGAAGATAGAATTGGAACATGTCCCAGCTGCAAAACAAGTTGCTGACATCTTGACTAAAGCTCTTCCTCGGCCATTATACCACCAGTTCTTATCCAAGCTGGGTGCCTACGACTTGTACGCTCCAGCTTGCGGGGGCGTGTTAGAGAATATAGGAAAACATGTGTAAAGGCCCATTAATTAGGCCCATTTATTCTTCTCTCTTTTAGTCCCACATCTTTTGTATAAGATTTCTTCCTCCTCTCTCTTCCTATATATTGTATCCATACTTGTATTTACCTTTTAAGTGAATATACTACAAGGTTTATACCATTTCTCTACAATATATATGCTCCAGTTTGAAAGGGTGTGTTAAAACTCAATTACAAAGCCCATAAGAGAGCCAATTGTATATATTTTTTCTCTAGTATAGTTAGTTTCATATCTCCTAATGGAGATTGATCCTATTCCTCCTCTATAAGAGAGGATTTCCAATGTAATAGTCTAATTTTTTTGGAATAATACATTTTACATTTCAAATTCTCGCAACAATATTACATCTCCGTCTTGTTTATAACATTTCCCCCCAGGTTGAGTATTAGGATTATTCATACTCAATTTGTTTATATTATAAAATGAGTAGATTCTCACTCTTTAGTAAATGTCTTGTTTCTAACATTTCCCCTCAGGTTGAGTATTAAGATTATTCATACTCAATTTGTTTATATTATAAAATAAGTAGATTCTCACTCTTTTAGTAAAAATGTCGTCGAGTTTACTTAATTTTTTACAAAAGGAGTGCACAAGATAGCACTATGTATCTTTTCTATTATTAAGTGCTTTGTATCAATTTGGTCTGATTATGTTGTGTCGAATTATGCATCATGCTGATATATTCTTTGTTATCACCAGTAAAAGAAAAGCAGTATCTCCTTAAGAATCCCCAAATTGTGTACCAAAATACAGAGCTAGATTCCTTCACAATTACCGTGTCCATTGATCTCTACTCAACTCTTGCACTTATCTTGCAACAATCTGTTTCGTGCTTCTCTAGACAAGATTACCTCCAATGAAGATATAATACCCTACAGTGTAATTTCTCTCGATTGAAGGTCCTGCCGTAGTTAGTATCTGTATAAACTTCAAGACATAATATGTTGTTATTTGTAGACTAACTAGGAGGAGGAAACAACAGATCCTTCTGTGGAGTTGTTTTTAAATAACAAAGAACTTTATATGTGACTTCTTGGTGTTGTCTAAGGGCGTGCATAAACGGGTTGATTCGTTATGGCATAAACAATATCTGGGCGAGTGAGAGAAATGAATAATGGATAGCTAGAAACATCCTGAAGAAGCTCTACATCTTTTCAATATGATTGACTTCAATTGGTGAGTAAATGGGTTACATTCTATCATTCCAATTTTATCCTGGGGATCCAAGATATACTTTCGGTGGGTGAGAAAATAAATCTGTATGATCTCATAACTGCAATTCCAAGAAATACCAAGAGCATCATTGATCCTCGACATCAAATTCCTCTACATTTCTTTTTGAGATTTTTGATCTCCTTATGATAGTCATGTGTAGAGTGCTACAATAATGATATCCATATATATGATCAATGCAATCAGTTTACTCCCCAATGCTTAATAAACAAAGTGTGTTGTGCATTACTTTGAGTGTAGCCAAAAGAGTGTATTGGTGAATTGAACCTTCCAAAATTTGCCCTAAAAGATTGATCCAATCCATAATGGAATCTTTTTAGCTTGCGGATTTTTTCTTCATAGTAAAACTTGGATGAAGATTCATTTAGAGATCCTCCAGTAAAATCCCTATGGAGAAAGTCTTCACATGAAGATGTTGAAGACCTGCCCTTCGCTCGCAACACACAATATGATGACTCTAATCTTATTCATTTTATCCACATGAGAAAGGTTTCTTGATAATCAACACTTATGAGTCTATATGTATCCATGTGTAACTACCCTAACTTATTATTATCACATCAAGATTGTTATTTATAGTGAAGATCCATCGGCACCCAACCATGTTCTTTCTTTGGAGAATTCCGAAAGTATCCAATCTACTTAATCATTGTATTTTGCCATTTTGAATTTTTAAGTGCTTCCTACCAGTGTTTGCGAATAACAATGTTCTCAGGCGTTTCTTGCCAATATTGTAAAGGGATGAGATGCAGCAAAAATCAAAATTTGCATTTGGGGGTGGGGAGGTGCGGGGAAGAAATGCATGAGGTAAACTTATATATAGGGTGTTGCATCCACATACATGAACTTTACCGAACAGCAATGTGAAGACCATCTAAGCATAGAATGCAAATTTGACGACAAGTAAAGGATTCGGTGGATCTATATCTGTCATATGGAGTATGTTAGAAAATATGTTGTCGGTAGTACTTCTATGAGGATTGAAATCTCCGAGGTAAAGGAAATGATAAAGGTTTCTGTTACGGGCCTACTAGAGCGGTGGTCGGAGTGGTGGTCGGAGGAGGAGATGACGGTGGTGGAGGATACTATGGAGCCCGTTACCGCGGCTGCCTATGCGGGGTTGCTCGTTGGAGGAGAGAGCCACCAATAATCTCACTCAATAGAAGGGGAATTAGATTACTTCTTGCTTGACCATTCAACCTTACACCTGCCTTTATATAGGCTTACAACACATAAAAAGACAAATAAAGATCATGACACCTATTACTGGGCCCGGTGCTCGAGGACACCTACATAATGATAACAACCATATAATGATGACACCTACATAAATGAGATAATCCTAATTAACTAGATAAATGGGTACGCAACCCATAACATCTCACCCGTCGTTGAAAATGAGCTTGACCTCAAGCTCAAGGGAATGCACAATGGTGTTAGCGTCATCCGACACCCTCCTCGTCAGAGTCCTCGACGTGCAGGTAAAAAAGCTTGTTGCACCTGTGTCCGCGAGTGTACTGCTCATCGCAGTTAAAACATTATTCATGGGCGCGTCGTTCCAACATCTCGGCCCGAGATAATCGGCAGATCGGTGGGGCTGGAGGACCCTCGAGACGGCCTTGCTGAATGTTGTTGTTGGGGAGCAGGTATGCCTCTTGTGTCAGTTGGAGGCAACGGTCGCAAAGCCTGGCCAGACTCATAGCAGTCATTAAATCTGGAGGGGCCTCAAATTCGACATCCAGTCGTAGGCGGTCGCGGAGTCCCGCGATAAAAATGACGATTTTCATTTCCGGGGTAAGGGTAACATGCGCCAAAAGAAGCTGAAATTGTTCCAGGTACTCGTCTACGGACCCCGTTTGTCGTAAAGACGTGAGTTCGCCGAGAGGGTTGCTGCGGATAGGACCGAAACGCAAATTCCAGTATCGTTTGAAGTCATCCCACATCAGGTTCGGCTGGTCTGTGAGGAGATGAGAAGCCCACAATAAAGATGAATCAAGCATGTGGAAGGATGCTAGGTGAAGGCGCTCTGCTGGCGGAGTTTGTTGGTGGTCGAAAAGTTGCTCGCATCTAGTGAGCCAGCTCAATGGATCAGTTTTTCCGTCGTAGGTTGGGAAGTCCAACCTGGTATAGCGTGGTATAAGAGCCGCTTCCGGGCGGATGAAAGCCGGCGGCTCGTGGCGGATAAGTGGCGGTGGCGGTGCCTGGCTGCTGTTGGCGTGATCCGTAGGCGGTGTAGTAACCACGGGAAAGGCGGCAGTCAGTTCATTTAGCTTGATGGCGATGGCGGCCATGTCATCCTGATGACGTTTTTCGGCTTCCCGAAGGCGGGCCTCTATGGATGTCATGAATCCTTGGAGAGCCGTCATGAAATCTTGTGTGTCGCCCATATGGCGGCTTGAAATAGCACGAGAGATGGAGCGGGTGACTGGACGACTTGATTCCTCTGAAGAGGCTGGCTGGGAGTTGCCGCGAGAGCCGCGTCGTCACCCAATGGTGACACAACTACTATGCTCAAAGCCTTCGTTATCCCTTGCCTTGGAGGCTCCCGAAAATGGAGTCCACCGTAATGCGCTGGTGTAGGGTGGATTTAAATAAACTGGCGTGTGCGGCGCGTGGGGCTCGACGAGATGGAAGGAGTCGAACAGGGCTAAGAAGGCAGCTGCTCTGCGTAGAGTATTAATTAAAGGAGAAATGCAGCTGCGGCCAGCAGAAAGAGAACTCAAAAAGGATATTAATGCAGGCGGGCGACTTGAGAATTAGGCGGGCGGTTCGAGAGTTAGGCGAGGCGCAGGGTTATGCGTGCAAACCACCAAGCGTTGAAACGACGACGCTGCTGGGGTCGGAGGAGTGGGCGCTGCTGGGGTCGTCGATGGGCAGAGGAAGTTTGATGCGAAAGAAGAGGTGCGAGTGGGAGCGATGTTCGACGGGGCTGGCACTTTCGTGCAGACGCAATGTCATGCGGCAGCCGGAGCGATTTCGTGCGGAAGTAGAGGTGCGACTTCATTGTCTCAAGCGTAGCGTGCATGACTTCATTGCAACCTGTTCAATATGCTAGCACAACAAGACATTTCACCTTCTTCCAGCAGGACTCCTTCAACCACTCCATGTGCCGACACAAATATGGGCTGACATCTGTATCGATTTTATTGAGGGGTTGTCTACATTGAAGGGGAGGTCGATCCTCTTCATAGTGGTGAATTGGTTCTCCAAGGGGGAACACTTCGTCGCCTTGAGTCGTCCGCTTACCGCAGAAGGTGTCGCTCAAATCTTCTTTGAGCGGATGTTCCGCCTACATGGCCTACTCGAGAACATTGTGTCCGATCAGGACAAGGTTTTTACTTCTCATTTCTGTCAGGACTTATTCGCACTTTGCGGCACCAAGCTCTCCCTTTGCTCTGCTTATCATTTGCAGTCGGACGGTCAGACCGAGGTAGTAAATCAGACAGTCGAGATGTACTTTCGCTGTATCACAGGGGATCGCCCCAAGGACCGAGCACGTTGGTTTCTGTGGGTAGAGTATTGCTACAATACGCCATGTCATACAACTCTCCAGACCACTTCGTTTCTTCTCATTTACAGAAGGAATCCTCCTCGCCTGCTCACTTACGACGGTGACTCGGTTAGCTCGGTGGCTGTGGACAGGGACTTACAAACCCGCAACCAGATTCTCACCCTCGCCCGGGAGCACTTTCTTCAAGCACAAGCACGAATGGAGGTTGCCTACAACTGGGGCCACCAGGAGTTGTTCTTCGCACTCGGGGATTGGGTGTGGCTGAAACGCCGACCATACCACCCGGCATCCGCCGCCAAGAGCCCCTACCATAAGTTAGACCCAAAATTTTATGGACCGTTTGAAGTTTTGCAACGGATTGATGACGTGATCAGTCACGTATCAACGTCTTGCCAAACCGCACAAGGATTAATTTAGTGTTGCTCTTTATATCGTATTTTTATATCATCGCACTACTTTTACCTCACAGATGTTAAGCCTAGTGAGGGGGCACTTTTGAGAACTATTTTTTTTGCACTTTGGCCACCGGATATATGCAGGCTGTAGGGGACAATGAGGGCATCCAAAAGTTAATATAATTTTTTCCTCTCTCTCCTTAGTTCTCTCTCTCTCTCTCTCTCTCTCTCTTTCTCTCTCTCTCTTTCCCGGTTATGCAACCCTAGCCGCTTGCCCCTCTTGTTCACAGATCCACACGACTCCCTCTCTCCACTCGCCGATCCCAGGGTCGGCTTCCCCTCCAACCTCCGGTCATCCCCGTCGCCGCCATAGGTCTCGAGGCTTCAAGAAGGGAAACTCCAACCTCCAAGATTTCTACCTGTCCCGACCACGAACTAGATCTCAATCGGGTGTCCATATCATAATCATTCCTGGTATTCCTAGCATTCTTTCATTAATATAATTAACGTAGTACTTTTTTCTGTCATCGATGCTAACATAAATACATAATTTGTGTGGGTTTTTGGTTTGGTAGATTTGCTATATTTGTGAACGTACATCTTATTAAGAGACTACCCTTGTATTTTCTATTTTGGCCTATTTGTTTGTTGATTTAAATGGTCAACACTATGAACCTAAGGTTTTAATCAACAATTATACATCAACTCTATTCTAGGTGGTTCATGCAATCCGAATCACATATTTTTATTTTTATTGTACTTCTTGTCTCTTATTTGTGTAGCGCATGCCTTTGCGCTTATTTGCAACGTCATGTGTTGTATCGCGCATGTTATTAGCGCCTCGGTGTTGTTCTGTATCGCGCATGTTTTTCGGCTTGTTGGCGTGTGTTATGGGTTCCCGATCTTGATCGCGTGATGGGGCCGGAGGTGGAAGAAGATCCCCACGGTTTTGAGGAACCCGTGGTGAATCCCGTTGATGCGATGATGGAGATGCTGGTAGGAGAGCAGAGAGAGAGGAGGAGCGGGAAATAGTGAAAGGAAGGAGAGGAGACGGGAAAGGGGCTCGGCGAGAGGAGAGGACTCGACTGGAAGGAGGCGGGCGGACAGGCGCGGCTAGGGTTTTTCCGTTGCAGGTCGCGTGGTAGAGACGAGAGAGGGAGAGAGAGAGGGAGTTTTAGAGAGAGGAAGGAAAAAGGAGATAATTGATTGCTTCCTTTCCCAGCACACCAAAATTGGACCATATAGGTCCAACATAACCAAACCGGGTCGGCTCAGTCCAAACATTGAAAACACACACCTAAGGTTCACGCCACTCACCTGGGCTTACTACAAATGAGCACAAAAACTGAATTGAAATACGCAGCGATAAAAATAACATAGATGGAATCATGCGGCCTCGGTTGGTCGGCGACGTCGGTAGGTGCGCCCCCAATATGGATCCGTAGCGTCGAGTGTCGTAACATCACCGTCATCGTCCGAAGACAGCTTGTCCCCGAGCTGTGGTGGGATGTGAACCAATGGGCCCGGTGGCGGAGGCCCCACGAACAACTTCAGCTGGGAAATGCGGAAAACATCGTGAATGCGCGCCTCCGGCGGCAGGGCGAGGCGGTAGGCCACGTCGCCAATGCGCTCGGTGATGGCAAAGGGGCCAAAGAACTTAGGGCCCAACTTGTTGGAAGTGGGGCGCACCGCTGTAACTTGCCGAAAGGGGCGGCGTCGCACCCAAACCCAATCTCCAACCGCAAGGGCGAGATCTCTATGCCCCCGGTTGTATGAAATCTCCATCCGTTGCTGGGCTTGCAGAAGGCGATCCCGGGCGGCCTGTAAGAAGGTGTCACATTCCTCCAACTCTTGATCAATGGTCGTTAAGCGAGCCGAACCACCCGTGTAGGACAATAGGCGAGGGGGGGGGGGGGGGGGGGGTCGCGGCCGTAGATGAGACTGAACAGTGTGGTCTGCAGAGCCGTGTGGGTATGACGTGTTGTAACAATATTCCACCCAAGGTAGCCAGCGCAGCCATTCCCGCAGTCGATCCCCGGTCACGCATCGCAGGTACATCTCAAGGGTGCGGTTGGCCACCTCAGTCTGCCAACGGAGTGTGGGTGGTATGCTGACGAAAATGCCAATTTGGTGCCGCTAAGGGAGAAAAGCTCTCTCCAAAAGGTACTTGTGAATACTTTGTCCCGGTCCGAGACGATCGTCTCCGGCATGCCATGCAGGCGAAAGATCTCCTGGAAGAACACGCGGGCCACGTGCTCTGCGACAAGTGGCCGAGCTAGGGGAATGAAATGGGCCCCCTTCGAGAACCGGTCCACCACTACCATCAAAATGCACTTGCCGCGTGCCGTAGGTAGCCCTTCAACAAAATCCATAGAGAGATCCGCCCAAACTTGTGTAGGGATCGGCAGGGGCTGAAGCAATCCCGCCGGAAGGAGGTGGTCGACCTTGTTTTGTTGGCATATGGAGCATGCGAAGATGAAATCGTGGACGTGTCGACGCATACCCTTCCAATAAAATTCTGTGCGGAGGCACTGGAGAGTGTGGTGAACCCCTTCGTGGTTGCGGGAGTGGATGTCGCTCATGATCGTGAGAATGAGGGGCGAGGTCGGATCAACGTGCAACCGTTTCCGATAATAAATGATCACTTGTCGGGCTGTCCAGGTTGTATCCGAAAGGCCCTGCTCCGCCCTGTGCAGTATCTTGGATAAACTGGGGCAGTCATGGACCTCCTGTCGCAACAAGGAGAGGAGGTCGGTCGTACGAAAAGAAATGACACATATGGCAGCAGTCGTAGGTGTGTCCCGGCGGGAGAGCGCATCGGCGGCGCGGTTGAGGGACCCGGCCTTATGCTCCACTTGAAAGTCGAAGCCGAGTAATTTGTTGACCCATCGCTGTTGTGGCACAGTAGTGAGGCGTTGCTCTAAGAGGTATTTGAGACTGTAGTGGTCTGTCCGGACGAGAAAAGAACGACCCCATAAGTAAGGCCGCCAGTGCTGGACTTCCTTGGCGAGCCCAATGAGCTCTTGCTCGTAGGCCGGCAACTTCCTATGGTGGATGGCTGTTTGACGGTTGAAATAGGCGACAGGATGACCCTCCTGCTGCAGTACTGCCCCGTAGCCCAGACCGGAGGCGTCACACTCGACTAGGAACGACACGGTGAAATCTGGAAGGCGGAGAACGGGAGCGAACAACAAGGCCGCCTCGAGGGCATGGAACGCCTTGGTTGCGGTGTCCGTCCACACAAATGCGTTATTCCGCAGTAAACTGATCAGCGGGGCGGCCACGGTGCCGTAGTCGCTGATGAAGCGGCGATAGTAGCCCGTGAGGCCGAGAAAGCTGCGGAGGTCTGTGATGCTTTGCGGCCGTGGCCACGACGCCACTCCCTCGAGCTTGGCCGGGTCGGCCGATACTCCTGAATGATCCACCACATGGCCCAAGTAAGCGATCGATCTTTGCCCAAATGAGCACTTCGACGACTTTAGGATGATGGTGCTTGTGGGCCATATGGAGGACGGCTCGAAGATGGTGTAGGTGATCCTCCCAAGATTTACTATACATTAGAATATCGTCAAAAATAATTAGAACGGACTTGTGGAGGAAGGGTTGGAATACCTCATTCATCAAAGCTTGAAAAGTGGAGGGTGCGTTTGTTAGGCCGAACGGCATAACGAGGAACTCGAAGTGGCCGTGATGCGTCCGAAAGACCGTCTTCTCCACGTCCCTTTCCGCCATACAGACTTGATGGTACCCGGAGAACAAGTCAAGCTTGGAGAAGAAACATGCGCCATGTAACTCGTCCAGCAGCTCTTCAACCACCGGGATCGGGAATTTGTCCTTGACTGTAATTGCGTTGAGGGCGCGGTAGTCCACACACATGCGCCACGTGTTGTCCTTCTTGTGCACCAATAACACCAGCGAAGAGAAAGGTGAAACGATGCGCCGAATGAGACCCTGCTGGAGGAGGAGTCACATTGTCGTTCGATCTCATCCTTCTGGAGGAAGGGGTACCGGTAAGGTCGTACCACCACAGGAGCCGCTCCCGGAAGGAGGCAAATGCGATGGTCCTGCCGCCGCCTAGGAGGGAGCCCCAATCGCGGGCTAAAAAGTTCCGGCAACGACTGAAGAAGGGTCGCCAAAGCTGTTGGATGATCCTCCGTCGGATGTAGTGGAGCGGCCAACTGCTCCGTATGAACGAGGAAGGAGGACGACGACTGTTGTGGAGTCTGTCCTTGCCACTGAACCACACGGGAGCCCGCGCGCCATGAGATTGTCATCCGGTCAAAATCCCACGTAATCGGCCCCAAAGTGCGCAGCCAACACACACCAAGCACAATGTCGAAGCCCCGAAGATCGACGAGAAAGATAGTTCGTCTGGTGAGAAGAGTCGTCGACATCAAAAGCTACGCGGCGACAGACTCCCGGACACGACATCTGTTGCCCGTTTGCCACTTCCACCGTGACGTGGCTGCGAGTCATAAATGGAAGTTGAAGTTGGAGGGCCCGGTCCTTGCGGATGAAACTGTGAGTACTGCCCGTATCCAAAAGAGCGAGGAGTGATGTTCCCATGATGGTCACGAAAAGCTGAATGGTGCAGCCCTCCTGTGGCCCGTCTAAAGCATGCAAGGATAATTGAGGGGTACTCGTATCGAGGTGGCCATCGTCCTCTTCCTCGGTTGGGTCGTCCACTTCTAACCAAAAAAGGCGTTTGCATCGATGAGTGAGAGTGTATAACTCGTCACAATTAAAGCATAAGCCATTCTCACGTCGGGCCGTCATCTCCGGACGGGTCAATCGGCGGCGGAAAGCAGGCCGTGGAGGCTGGTCCCCTTCCGGCGGCTGTGACCGAGAGAAAGGTGCGGATGGTCGAGGGCGGCCCGAAGGCGGCCCATCCAATGCGAGGCGCCGATCAAAAGCGTGGGCTGGGCTCATAGCCGTCAAAAGATCTGGGGGCTTCTGAAATTCAACATCCCAACGAAACCGATCAGGCAAGCCGGCGGTGAAGAGTGGTACTTTTTCGGTTGGTAATACGGTCGTGGCGCGTGAGAGCGGCATCTGAAATTGCTCGACATAGGTGTCGATGGAGCCGGTGTACTTGAGAGCAATTAGATCGCCGAGAGGGTTGCCTGGCATTGCCGGCCCAAAACGGAGGGAGCATGTTGTCCGAAATTCAGCCCACGAGGTGGTAGGGTGCTCCAAGAGGAGTTGTGTGACCCACAGTTGCGTCGGACCGAGGAGGTGGAATGAGGCGATGCTGGCACTCTCCACGTCGGAAGTGTGTTGGTTAGTGAAGAAGAACTCGCAGCGAGTTAGCCATGGGAGGGGGTCTTCGCGACCCTCGTAGAGAGGAAAATCCATCCGAACGAAACGGTTGTTGGTGTAGGGTTCGCCGCGCATGGGCGGCGTGGAATCCATACGACTCTCGGACGGAACTGCTGCGGGGTATGGCGGGGATGGGGGAACACCGCTGGCGGAGTCCAATCGCGCATTAAGAGCCTCCATTTTTTCATTTTGAGTGGCGAACATTGACTGAATCATTTCCATGAGTTGGCCGATCGAAGGACCACCTTCAGTCATTGGAAGAGGGGAAAGAGCCGGAGAGTGCAGCAGTCAGGCGATTTCTCTGACGGGCGTAATCGAAGCGGGCGGTCGGCGAGAGCGGCGCGGTAGGTGCCGGGGAAGGAGAGCCCGACGTTTGGCTCTGATACCAAGTTGTTATGGGTTCCCAATCTTGATCGCGTGATGGGGTCGGAGGTGGAAGAAGACCCCCATGGTTCTGAGGAACCCGTGGTGAATCCCGTTGATGCGATGGTGGAGATGCGGGTAGGAGAGCAGAGAGAGAGGGAGGAGCGGGAAATAATGAAGGGAAGGAGAGGAGACGGGAAAGGGGCTCGAGGAGAGGAGACAGGAAAGGGGCTCGGCGAGAGGAGCAGACTCGACCGGAAGGAGGCGGGCGGACAGGCGTGGCTAGGGTTTTTCCGCTGCAGGTCACGTGGTAGAGACGGGAGAGGGAGAGAGAGAGAGAGTTTTAGAGAGAGGAAGGAAAAAGGAGATAATTGATTGCTTCCTTTCCCAACACACCAAAACCGGACCATATAGGTCCAACATAACCAAACCGAGCCGGCTCAGTCCAAACATTAAAAACACACCTAAGGTTCACGCCCCTCACCTGGGCTTACTACAAGTGAGCACAAAAAACTGAATTTTAATACGCAGCGATAAAAATAACATAGATGGAATCATGCGGCCTCGGTTAGTCGGCGACGTCGGTAGGTGCGCCCCCAATATGGATCCGTAGCGTCGAGTGCCGTAACAGCGTGACCGACCAACGAGACCCTGAATACAAAGGTCCGTGAATCTTGGAGGTAAGTTAATAATGGCAAGCTTAAAAATAATTAACAATCAATTTATAAAATGCTGAAATTATAATTAGTTATTTTTAACTTGCCAAAGATATTTTCCGCCTTTCTTAAAAACCCCACATTAGAAAATCATAACCCATCCTATATAAGGCAATCTCTCCCCACCTATTCGGGAGTTGGAGAAAAATGAAAAGAACGGGTCATTTCGCTGTTCTTTTTGTAACTCTCAGCCGACGCTCGCTTGCTACGCCTTTCCGCCCCTCGCTCGCCAGCACCACCACCACCGGCGTCCTTCCAAGGATCCGACGACTTGCCCCCCGCCTTCTGTAGCCTGGGAATACGTTCTCGCCGCCAGTCTTCCCTTCCCAGATCAACGACGCCGCTCTTCCTGAGTCGCTGCTTGCACGATCGACTTCGAAAGAGTTTCCTGAGGGTCCGACTTCCTCTTCCGACCCTTCCTCCTGCAGCCTACGATGGTACCGATCCTCCAGTTCCCGTGCGGCAAGCCCACAAGTTTCCTGTGCACCTCTCAACAGTTTTTCTTCAGAGCCCATTAACTTCCCTGTTGCAGCCAGAGTCTCCTCCGAGCCCTGCCTTCCAAACCCCTAAGCCGACGCCTGCAGAAGCTCATGATATACCTCTCAAATTTTCTCGCTCTCAAAACATTGGTCGGTTTATGCTCAAATTACACATATGGTTAGTTAATTACTAAGAGCTTACCAAAATTAACTTATCTTCTGATTTTCGTGAATTCTATATTCGTGAATGTCATCTTGTGGAATTGTAACTCTTGACGTCTTGTGCTCGAGCGGTAGCTTTTTGTCAGTTTGGTGTGGCTGCTGGGATATCCCACTCTTATTGTGGGATAGCCGAGCGGCAAATGTTTTCGAAAATTTAAAGTTTGAAGAGTTTTCAAAATTTAATCCATGGAGTCGAGAGTCGAACACCTCGAGGGGGGTTTTGATGACATGGGTAGGCGTATGGAAGAACTTTTAACTGCTGTCATCTCACTCACCGTCTCCATGAGGGATACGAACCAAGTCATGTTAGAGATGTGCACTTCTGTAATAACCTAGAAGCCCAATTTCACTTAGAGGGTCTCCCCGCACAACACCCTACACCTCCACAACCTGAACCCCAACCTGAACTTACCACAACCATTGTATCAAGAGAATAGGAATCTACCTAGGTGGGATCCTGGTATAAAATTAGATATTGAGGATTTTGAGGGCACACTTGAGCCCGAGGTATGTCTAGATTGGTGTGACCGATTAGAGCGGTTCCTCAGCTAGAAGCGCACACCTGCCCACCAACAGGTGGAGTATGCTACCTTAAAGCTGAAGGGACCCGCACTTAGATGGTGGGGACAGGTCGAGCGGATGCGTTACACTATGGGGAAACCACCTATCACTATTTGGGTGTTCAATGCTCAACTCAAGAGGAGGTATGTTCTCGCCGATTTCATGCAGACCTTATATCGTAGGTATCACAACCTACGACAGGAAAACAGACCATTGACGAGTACACAAACGAATTTCTTGTACTCCAACCGCGTTTAGATCTGAAGGAGGAAGACCACATGGTCTGGGCCCGTTATCTTAATGGGCTACAATATGCGATACGAGACTAGTTAGAGCTTCATGATTTTCGGGACCTGGGAGAGGTCTCCAGTCGGGCACGCCGAGTGGAAGCCCTCCAGAAGAGGACATCTGGCCAGAGGTCTACTGATAGACCCACTTCGAGCACCACCACCACTGCACCCACCTCTAGTATTTCTGATCCCCCTCCTCATGTCACTACTGGGACCCCGACTCCTCACCCTGGCCCCTCCCGGGGTAAGGAGCCCATGGGATCCAAGCCCAACACTGGAGTATTCCGATACTTCAAGTGTATGGAGCCTGTGCACAAATCTTTTGAGTGCCCGCGACGCCACTTCGTCGCAATTATTGATTCCACCAATGGACATGAACCTGAGTATGGAGTCTTCCTTAGTGACTCCGAGCCTGGTCCCCAACCCGCGTCTGATAGTGTTATCGAGGTCGAAGGAGAGCAAGCAGAACACTTAGTTTGTGTCCTTCGCTATAGCTTGGTTTCCCCTAGCGAGATCATTGAGCATGATTTTCGGAGAAATGAAAATTTTCGCACTACTGCGCGCATTCAGGGACATTTTTGTTCCATTATTATTGATAGCGGTAGTATGGAGAATTTCGTTTCTCAACGTTTGGTAGAGACGCTAAGACTCGAGACACAGCCCTTGCAGCAACCCTACCACTTATATGGGGTTAGTAGTCCATTGACTATATCTGTTACTCATCATTGTCTTGTGGGGTTCTCTATCGGGGACGTGTATCAGGATTCCGTGTTATGTGATGTCGCCCACATCGATGTCTGCCACATTTTACTAGGACAATCATGGCAGTTTGGCCGACGTGTCATGCACGATGGTGTGAGGAACTCTCATTCCTTCGTTCACCATGGGCGCAAAATCATTCTTCTTCCCCAAAAGAATGGTCTTGTTCCTAGGGCACCTGAGAGGACCTCTCCATCATCTACCTCACCTTTCTTAGTTACCACTACACCACTTCTATTTAGTGCTACACTTCTGCCTGGACCCCCGCTTCGGGAAGAACCATCTTACTCTCGAGAGTCACTCATCTTGGATGTTTTGAAAGCGCCACCTCATATTGATTTTATATTCGGTGATCGCGCGTTTAGTTCGCATCACTTTCCTTTGGTTGTAGGCGAGCATGTTGAGCCTCCCCATCACTATCGTTTGATTTTTAAAAATTTTGGGTTTAGCCGTATTAGGAGAGTCGAGACGATCCCTAGACATTTTACTCCTCATAGGGACACCCGTTTCAATGGTTTTGTATGGAAGATTGTAAACGATAGAATGGGGATCTTTTCAAAATGTTGTGACACGAGTGGATTTCAACGGGTGAAATCATGGCGATAGTCGATCCTGGTTTAGCAGACATTCGTATGTGTCTAACGAATGAGCGTATGATACGTTATGAATTAATAATTCCACAAGTTGATCACACTTGCTACCTGCTTGTTTTTCTACCTTACTTTTGCGACCCACACCTTCTCTGTCATCCTTTTGAAGCTCTGATAATTACTGATCATATGAATGTTTGACATAAAACTTTGACTAATGGATTGCGAGCTTATTTGGAACCTTATAATCTCGTGGTTGATTTCATCAACAAAGATTATAATTTTCCAAAGGAGATTAGTTTCCTGTCTCTTTCAGGGATGAGAAGTTACCTCCAAGTTTTGAGTCGCGGCGACGACATTCGCAGAACAGTTATGCCGCATTTCTCTGATCGGCGCCTTGGACATTATAATGACTGGTTACACCGCATTCTCGACGGGGTCGAGATCTTTCAACCCCGGGGGAATTGATGCAACCCGAGTCGCCTCTGTTTATTTTTACTGTACTTCTTGTCTCTTATTTGTGTAGCGCATGCTTTCACGCTTATTTGCATCGTCATGTGTTGTATCACGCATGTTATTAGCGCATCTGTGTTGTTTTGTATCGCGCATGTTTTTCGGCTTGTTGGCGTGACCGACTAACGAGACCCTAAATACAAAGGTCCGTGAATCTAGGAGGTAAGTTAATAGTGGCAAGCTTAAAAATAATTAACAATCAATTTATAAAATGCTGAAATTATAGTTAGTTATTTTTAATTTGCCAAAGCTATTTTTTGCCTTTGTTAAAAACCCCACATTAGAAAACCTTAACCCATCCTATATAAGGCAATCCCTCCCCACCTATTCGGGAGCTGGAGAAAAACGAAAAGAACGGGTCATTCCACTGTTCTTTTCGTAACTCCCAGCACCACCGCCGTCGGCGTCCTTCCAAGGCTCCGATGACTTGCCCTCCGCCCTCTGTCGCCTGGGAATACGTTCTCGCCGCCACTCTTCCCTTCCCAGATCGACGACGCCGCTCTTCCCGAGTCGATGCCTGCACAATCGACTTCGAAGGAGTTTCCTGAGGGTCCGACTTCCTCTGCCGACCCTTCCTCCTGCAGCCTACGACGGTTCCGATCCTCCCGTTCCCGTGCGGCAAGCCCGCAAGTTTTCTTAGCACCTCTCGATAGTTGTTCTTCAGAGCCCGTTAACTTCCCTGTTGCAGCCAGAGTCTCCTTGGAGCCCTGCCTTCCAAACCCCTAAGCCGACACCTGCAGAAGCTCATAGTATACCTCTCAAATTTTCTCGCTCTCAAAACATTGGTCGGTTTATGCTCAAATTATACATATGGTCAATTAATTACTGTGAGCTTGCCAAAATTAACCTATCTTCTGATTTTCGTCATATCTATATTCGTGAATGTCAACTTGTGGAACTGTAACTCTTGACGCCTTGTGCTCGAGCGGTAGCTTTTTGTTCGTTTGCAATGCCTAGGTCGTTTTTTTCGCTTTAAAATACTCCGTGAAGTTTCTTTGCGACGCAATAGTTTTAAGAGATCGCATGAATTATTGTTTAAAATTTACAGCCCTAGTTTCAGTTTACATCAGTGGTTGAGTTAAGGCCAAAGTTATCAAAGGCGCAAGGCGCACCGAGGCGCAAAGGGGTCCTGGAGCCTAGGCGCGCGCCTGGGGCACGTGAGGCGCAAAAA
This sequence comes from Dactylorhiza incarnata, assembly GCA_033032865.1. NCBI lineage: Eukaryota > Viridiplantae > Streptophyta > Magnoliopsida > Asparagales > Orchidaceae > Dactylorhiza > Dactylorhiza incarnata. The sequence continues at coordinate 3,149,513 of JAWHQI010000306.1, read as the reverse complement.
TGAATTGGGTGTCTAATTCACTGAAAATCAGCAAATTGAGCACCCAATTCACTGAAAATCAGCGAATTGGGCACCAAATTCACTGAAAATCAACGAATTTGGCATCCAATTCATTGATTTTCAGTGAATTAGGTGCCCAATTCGCTGATTTTCAGTGAATTGGATGCCCAATTCGCTGTTTTTCAGTGAATTGGGCACCCAATTCACTGAAAATCGGTGAATTGGATGCCCAAGTGCGCCTAGATGTGCCTCGGTTGCGTCTGAGATCATGTTTTTCCCCCCCTCCCAAAAAACAGCTTGAAAAGCCCAGGCACGCCTTTGGTGCGCCTGGGAGTTGGTAAGGCGCGCGCCTGAGGCACCTCGCCCGCCTCTGCCTTGTAGAGGCGCTGGCCGGTGCGCTGGTGCGCCCGCCTCAGGCGCGCCTAGGCGCGCGCCTTGATAACGTCGGTTAAGGCAAACTGTATGTTGGCAGGCATGTAGCCTTTTCTTGTGTTTGTAAATGTGGAAATTATTAGGTCGATTCAATGCTGCTACCATGATATTAGTGCAAAAATATGAGGTAATTGAGCGAAAACATCTTGAAATGATGGACTCATTTGCAAAATCGTACTAGTTTCGGAGCATTAGAGGCATCGATTCTGACCTTTTCATATCCTATTAACTAATGTTGGATCCTTTATGACGACACAAAGCATCGTACCTTACTCCATGATGTTGGGTAGCGATCCATGAGTATTTTATGTAATTAAATAGTTAGTGTTATAAATTAATTAATTTACAATATCATTAGTCATTTAATATTAATTAATTAGTCAATCTTAATTAATCATCTTGAATTAATTTGGTTTCTTTATTAGGCATCCTTTAATTATAACTAATTTAGGAAATAATCTTAATTAGGAATTGATAAGGTGGTACTCGTTATAATTAATTAGGTTTCTTTATTAAGTGTTTTTATTGTAATTAATTGAGGGAAAAGTCTTCCTGCATGCCCTTGGAGTCTATAAAAGTGGAAGTCTTGTTTTAGTGAAACATTTTTGGATCACTGGTGTTGTGTCTCTTGAGGAGGATGCTCTACGGGCCCGTGAGAGTTGGCGGGGATTCATCCGCAAATTTTGTTCATTGTTCTCAATTTAGTGAAATTTGTCTGCAATCTCTCTTCATCTCCCCTCCCTTTCAATTCATCAACAACTAAACAGTGATCCGACATGCTACTCCTTGCTTGCTTCCATTACAGTCGTTGAGTACCAGTGCACCGATTGATGAAGCCTACCTCTTTAGGAAAGTACATGCCACCCTATACAGTCTCAACGGCATGCTTGACAAGCTCAACATGCCTCAATTTCCCTAGCAACCCCATCGCCGATTCCAGTCTAGACCGTCCAAGCCCAAACCCCATGTGATCCCTATCTTGACACCCCACTCCACAACATCTCTCTGTACCCCTCAGACACCTAATCTTGCATACCCACCCTGTCGCCACCCACAACGTTCTAGCAGTTAACATTAGTCTCTCCACCTGCAGTCTATGTGACGCAGGACGAAACTATAGGTGACGGACTTACGATACCCTGCAATACAAGCGAACACACGACAGATGTAAATGACGCTATGACCAACCCTGCAATACAAGCGAACACACGACAGATGTAAATGACGCTATGACCAACCCTATAATGATATGAATGCATGCACACAATCCAAATAAATGCCACTATAGATGCATGTGCAAATGCAATTGATAGTTCGATTTATTTAGCAATAAGCAATTAATTAAGACAAATTTAAAGCAGGTGCACATTTGTTCGCAAAAAATTTAATTGAAAAGTAAACGAGGATCCACAAATATTTGAGGCGCAAATAATTTTAAACGTTTGTCGAATAAGTTCAGTTCTGCAAATCCAACGATTTCACAATAATAAAGACAATCTCACATCCAACACAATATAGTTCAAATACACAATAGTAGAAGATAAAACTCCAAAATAATGACTTACGCATGCAGACGGCGGAGAAATGTGGTGATAATGAAGATCTGAGGACTGCTAACTTCAACTAGGCGTGCAAAAAAAGCCATGCGGGCCCAAGCCCCCTGAGCCCGAGCTTTTTTGTTGTCGGGCCCAGTCCGGGCCCTGCTTAAATCGGGCCCAGACCGGGCCCGGGCCTCGCCAAAATAGAGGGGTCTGCTTGAGCCTACCAACCGGGCCCATGCAGGCCCAAAATATCATTTATCAGCTGCCAAACGACAGCAAATTATTTGTTGGGCGTGGTCACGCCCAACATTATAAATGATGAGCCGTCGCGCAGTTAATGCTAGGTCGCCCATCAATTTAATGATGGGTGTTGCCCAGCAAACGAGCTTTTGGGCCCGAGCAAATATGGGCCCGGGCCGGGCCCTGGCCAAATAATAGGGCCTGGTGAGCCCCCTTAGGCCTGCCCCGTGCCTAACTAGACCCGGTATTAACCGGGCTCAGACCTGGGCAGACCAGGGCTGGTCAACCGGCCCGGGCCAAATTTGCATCCCTAGCTTCAACCAAGGTAGAGGACTGCTTTGGAGGGTGTATGGAAGGCCGTAGATGGCTGATCGGCAGGCTGAAATGGGGAAAAACAGGTGCTGGAAGGCTGTAGATGGCTGATCAGAGAGCTGAATGGGGGAAAACAGGTGCTGGAAGGCTGTAGATGGCTGATCAGAGAGCTGAATGGGGAAAACAGGTGCTGCAAGGCTGCAGATGGCTGATCAGAGAGCTGAATGGGAAAAACAGGGATGGAAGGCTGCTGTAATGAGGATCGACAGTGAAAATATGAAGGTGTGGGGCTGTCGACGAGGGAACTAGTTGTGGAATGCGAAGGGGAGTTGTCAGGCTGCCATAGGAGGGGGTCGTGGGCGATTACAGGAGAAGAGAACTCCTGGATCGCAGTTGAAAGGAGTGGCAGGGAGCAGTTTGCAGAAGTAGAGGTCGCAATTGGGACTTGCAGACAACAGAGGAGTCACGTGCGTGGAAGTAAGCGGTCGGTGGGGGAAGACGGCAAAAGACGAAACCAACCTTGGAGTCACACTAGGGCCCCTCGACGTTGAACCGAGAGAAAGAGATCGACGGTTCAGAACAAGAAGCAAAACCACAATACCATTATCAGCCTCCTGCATGCGCATAAATAAACCTAAAATTGAAAGAGCGCACCCAAATCGAATGACTCATAACGTGCGAACCGATCGGGTGTCAAATGCAACTCGTAATAAATAAAGTAATACATAAAAATGACTCGGAATGACCATCCGGATGCATCTGTGGACTCGGATCGTCCGAACGAGAAGCGGATCACCGCGATCTCCATCAATTCCCCCGGGTTGAAAGCACTCATCTCCGGTGAGTGAAGATTGACATGCTCTCGGTGTAGCCTAGGGACAATTCACTCAAGCTCCTCTGGGAAATCCAAGTATCATCTGAGAATGGGCAGTCACTCCAGTGGACAATATATCTACGGTTACAAACGAGTCGAGCTCGAGTCGAGCTTGGCAAAATTTCCAAGCTCGAGCTCGAGCTAACCGTGCTCAAGCTAACCATTTCGAGCTCGAGCTAACCATTTCGAGCTCGACGGGCTCATTTTTAGCTCATGAGTTTTATTTTCTTTATATTTATAGTTTTTTTTAATGTAGAAATAAAAAGCTCGCGAACCGGCTCACGTGCTCATGAACAACAATATATGAGCTCGAGCTCCACAGGCTCGAGCTCGAGTCGAGCTTTTTTCAAGCCGGCTCATCGAGTTTTCGAGCCGTCTCAACTCAACTTGCACCCCTAAATATATCGCAGCCTACGTTTTGAAAGGTGCGCCTGAGGCGCCAGGCGCACAGGGCGCAGTGGCTAGCGCCTCAGATGGCCAAAGGCGGGCGAGGTGCTCTGGGTGCTCGTGAGGCGCGCCTTTCAGTGGTTTTTTAGGCGCAGTGAGGCGCGCCTGCGGGCTTAAAAAAATTTTGAACCCTAACTTAAGTTAGGGTTCAATTCAGCCTTTTCTCTGCGGACTCGTTTCTTTTCCCTCTCGCTGGACGTCGACATTTCCATCGACGGTGCCTTCTCCTCTGTTCTTATCGACGGTGCCTTCTCCTCTCGCCGCTGCTACACGTCTCGACCTTTCCTCCTCTCGCCGCCGTTGGATGGTGGCTGCTCCTCTCGCCGCTGGCTGACGGTGGCTGCTCCTCTCGTCGCTGGCAGGTTAGACGTCTCTGCTCATTTGGTGGCTGCTCCTCTCGCCGCTGGTGGCTGCTCCTCTCGCCGCTGGTGGCTGCTCCTCTCGCCGTTGGTAGGCTGACACTGCTGGACAGTGCTCCTCATCTGACGCTAACCTCTCGCCTGACTCTAACCTTCTTATTGACAGTGCTCCTCATCTGACGCTGCTGGACAGTGCTCCTCATCTGTCTCTGCTCATCTGCTGACGCTGCTCGACAGTGTTTCCCCTCTCGCCGCCGCTGGACGGTGCCTGCTCCTCTCGCCGCCGCTGGACTGTGCCTGCTCCTCTCGCCGCTGCTGGAGGTCTCGACAGTGCCTCCTCTCGCTGCCGTTTGTAATATCGTGAGGACGTGAGGAATATTCTCCTTCGTATTTCTTCTCCGGATTTTCTCACCGGAGTTTCATCTTTAGCATGCTATGGTAGTTCCTCTCCTCTCAGTTCTGACTCTTTATATTTTGCACACTATGATACACCAGATATTATATCGAATTCTTTGTAAAAATGGTTTAATAGGGTGGAATAGAAGGGAGCGGGTCATCTACTGCTCAATCAAGCAAAGATCCATGTTGGAAATATGTGCGGCAATTGACCCCCAATACTAAAAATGATTTGATTTGTAACTTCTGCGAGAGTAGGACTGAAGCTGGGATTGCTTCAATGTCAGATTGGAGTGCCAGGTAACATTATGTGATACTAAATGCATTAATTCTACTGTGTTGATATGGTGGTAGATGTATTTTATGTGTATTTTGTATTTAATTAACTACATTTTTTCTTTTTTACATTTTGGCGCCTCACGTGCCTCAGACGCGCGCCTGCGCCTTGCGCCTAGGCTCCACGACCCCTTTGCGCCTCGGTGCGCCTTGCGCCTTTCAAAACGTAGATCGCAGCGTAATACACCCACACATGACAGTGAAGTCATGTGTAACAATCTGAAGTATGTCTCTGACGGCAGCTAGTAGCTCTGAGTTTAATGTATCTCCGTCTGAAAGCTGAATTGGTGGAACCACCGGTGATGTAAGATGGCCCTCACGGTGAGACTCATCGGGTTGAGGCTAGGACGAAGTGGGAGACAATAAAGGAAGTTGTGGCTCATATATGGGAGGGAAGAAGGGGTCCATGTACACGTGCTCCTCATAGTAAGGGATCAAGTCCTCTACATTGAATACTTGGTTAGTCCTCTACATTGAATACTTGGGTTATTCCCATATTCCGAGGGATGTCAAACTCATGCATTCGTACCGATCCATCGCATGATTGTGTAGGGACACATTCTGCGAGTGCTTAATTTTTGTTGTTGTTCCCGTTGGGAACCTCCCAAATCGTATGTGAATCGTCCTATGCTCCCCAATTTCAAAAATCTGATCCCTTTTGTGCTGGTATACTTGTTTTTTATAGTAATAATTATTTGTACGAATGCATGAGTTGTGCAACATAGAAGAGTTGTGCACTATATGTGATGACCATGCAACAATATAAAAGATAAACAAAATACATGACCAACTCCCTACACTGAGGTTTTATGATGCTACAAGGAATTCCTAAGATGGGTACATGGTCAAGAGGCTCGGTAGGTGGAGTATAGAAAAAATTATCGTGTGGGCGACAAATACTTAAATCACTCTATGAAATGTCCGCACTAAAATATGAGCTCCCGACATGCCAAATATCTCGCAGGGAATGTAATGCATCACGAGGCTTACTCGACAGGGTATATAATAATAAGTTGTGAGTGCAACGATCACTCAAACAAATGTTTAAGACATAGACACAAAGGTGCAGCTCTGGGTTGTCAATTATCTCCAATAAGGAGAAGCTCGCCAGGTGGCTCTCCAAGAGGTATATAAGAGAATTTGTCGTGAGTGCGATGCAAGTGAATATTAGTGGTATCACAATGGAATGCGACACCAGAATGTGGCAAGTGTCTCCACAAATAAAAATCTCATCGGATGGGTCGGCAGTGGAATGTCCATATGGTAGGCTCTCGAGACATCAAGAATAAACTCAACAATATTTGTGGAAAACTCTACGTACTCTATGCTAAGTGCGAGGCTCATCATCATGGGAAAATTCAGTGGTGTGATTTGAAGGGGTGCCAATGAAATAGTACTTGCAAATGAGTATCTCATCCAAATTTCTACCTCACAAGGAAACGATGGCTCATCAAGAGGTTTTTCAGGAGGCTCGTCAATGAATCCCTCACTAGGATCATGTTCCTCCAGATAAGTCCTATTGTACGGAGTAGTATCCTCATAGACAAGTGAGGTAGTCACTATGAGGACAATCCTAGGGTCTCAGATCGCGGCTATGATGAAACTCGGGACAACGAGGGAAGAGTGAACAAGACCTACTCTCAAGAATGGGCCCATAGGTAAGGTGTCAATAAATTGGTCTATCGTAGGGGCGCTAACTAACCCTGGGCAAGGCGGAAGGGGTCAGGGGGCTAGGTGAGGGACACATCATTATAACATCAATAGGTGGCTCAGACTCACTTCACTCTCAGTCGGGTCACAAGAAATGAGTCAGAAACAAATGACGGACCATTTACCGTATTAAGTACCTCACTGGGGTGAGAGAAATCCATATCAGGTATCATTTTTATCGTGTCAGACAAGACAAGGGTAGGCAAAATGGTGACCTCAATACGGGACTACGAGAGGGGCTCATACTGGGGTGGTCAAGGTGTGAATCCACTCGGCCAACTCTAGCGGATCTCAAGGACAGTTCATGATGAAGGGCGAGTTGATATGTCTGCTCAAGGAACTCCGAGCGGTGACAAGACAACTTAGTACGTATTTCAGATATAAGTCCAAACCGAAATCCGAAAATTGTCATAGTTGGCCCTCTCGGATGTCATTCCTCACATTTAACTTATCAAAACGATCAATGTACTCAGCGACGGATATAGATCCTTGCCGAAGGGTAAATAATCGATCGAGCAAGCGACTCTGATACGACGCGGGAAAATACCTCTGCCACAACCTACACTTCATCTTCACCTAACTAGTGATGCAGTCAAGACAATCCCGCTCGCGGGTCCTTTCAATGCTCGACCAATGTGCTATTGCATGATCTAAGTCTAAGTTTCACAAATTTAATGCGCCGCTCACCGAATAACTCAAAATGATCGAGGTATATTTCATATCCTGATAACTGAAAGACTCGGGACTCGATGAACTGTCAAAAGGTGGGGCGACAACACGAAACCTACACTCGAGATCTCTCTCAAAATGAATATCTTCGTAATAATCATCCCTAAAATAATCGAATCGTGTCGAAGGATCAACATGATCTGCTCGTGCCTAGTGATGAGGACGATAATCATCATAGTGATCGTCTCTAGCATGGAGGGATCGCGTTGAGGGGCCGACACGAGCTCTAGAAGTGGTGTGCAGTGATCGGGAATAGTCATCGTAGGAACATGAGGATTTCTCTGAGGGGGCTCTATGAGATCGGGTGTAGATGGACTCGAGATCCCCCAATAGAGGAGATGAATGACAATGATAACTAGCCATGAAGGAACCTATAGATTTTACTACTGCGTATCAAAATAAAGCCCGAACCTATCTCTGATACCAATCAGACGCAGGAAGAATCTATTGGTGACGGACTTACGATGCCCTAACCCTAAATGCAATACATGCGAACACACAACATGCTCAAATGACGCTACGACCAACCCTAGAATGATATGAATGCATACACACAATCCAAATAAATGCCACTATAGACGTAGGTGCAAATACAATTGACAGTTCGATTTATTTAAGCAGGTGCACATTTGTTTGCAGAGAATTTAACTGAAAAGCAGACGAGGATCCACAAATATTTGAGGCACAATTAATTTTAAACGCTTGTCGAATAAGTCCCGCAAATCTAACGATTTCACAATAATAAAGACATAATCTCACATCCAACACGATATAGTCCAAATCCACAATAATATAACTATAGAAGACAACTCCAAACTAATGACTTACGCGTGCAGCCAGCGGCGAAATGTGGTGATGATGAAGATTTGAGGACTGCTAGCTTCAACCAAGGTAGATGATTGCTTTGGAGGGTGGCTGGAAGGCCGTAGATGGCTGATCGGCGGGCTGAATGGCTGAAAAACAGGTGCTGGAAGGCTAGATGACTGATCGGAGAGCTGAATGGGGAAAACAGGTACGGGAAGGCTGTAGATGGCTGATCAGAGAGCTGAATGGGGAAAACAGATGCTGGAAGGCTGCTATAATGTGGATCGGCGGTGAAAGTATGAAGGTGTGGGGCTGTCGACGAGGGAACTAGTCGTGGAATGGAAAGGGGAGTCACCAGGCTGCTATAGGAGGGGGTCATGGGCGATTACAGGAGAGGATAACTCCTGGATCGCGGTTGGAAGGAGTGGCAGGGAGCAGTTTGTGGAAGTAGATGTCGCAGTCGAGACTTGCAGTCAGCGGAGGAGTAGCGGGCATGGAAGTAGGCAGTCGGTGGGGGAAAGGAAGACGGCAAAGACAAAACCAACCTTGGAGTTGCACCAAGGGCCCCTCGGCGTCGCACTGAGAGAAAGTGGAGATCGACGGTTCCGAACTGGAAGCAAAACCACGATACCACTACCAGCCTCCTGCATGCGCATAAATAAACCTAAACTGAAAGAGGGTGCCTAAATCTGATGTCTCATAACGTCTGAACCGATCAAGTGTCAAATACAACTCGAAATAAATAAAGTAATACATAAAAATGACTCGGAACGACCATCCGGACGCATCCGCGGACTTGGATCGTCTGAACGGGAAGCGGATCACCGCGATCTCCATCACTATGAATCTTGTTCGTTTGGTTCTCTGATTCCATCACTCCTAACCATGCCAATTGCAGCCTTAATATTCGTTGCAGCTCCTTTCATCATGACCAGTTCATCCATCCCTTCTTACAGCTTCGTAGCCGACAACCAAGTTCTTGGCCCCCGCTCACCTTAATTGTCCAACCATGCTAGATCTGCCGTCACAACATCTAGCATCCAACCCCACGACTCCCCTCTCTGGTTACCCTTGTTGTCATTCCAATCACAAAAATCTTAAAATCTTAGGGTCTCATGGCACTCCCGCTGCCTCAACCGTCCATCGTAAATACAGTTTTGACATCCTACCCATGCTCAACTCTGCAGGAAAACTAAATCAGGCTCCACACACCAAGACTTCGAGTTCCCTGATATCGCCTGCCCTTTTCAATGCCATTGGATCCAACCCACTGCCAAACAACAATTCAAGCACACAACATCCCTTCCTATCTAGTCCAATCGGTCTCCACAAACTCTGCCCCAAAACAAAATTACCAATCACCCTTTCCACCTTAAGTTGATTCATTGACAAGCATTTTTTCCCCTTGGGCCGAAAGAAAGTATCGTGATGGCCTCCATTTCTCACGCACTGGCACACCACGATGAAGCCTCCCCAAGGCCACATCATTCCGCCATCATCGCACTATGCTCCCACCATCCACAACCACTACTGCCTGGCCAAATTATTTTCGACCCCAAAATTGTGAAAGACCTAGAGAAAATCGCTTCACTCGCAACTACTATTTTGAAAATTTACGATGACTTGACATCTCCTTATGGGCCACCTCGAGTACGCGGCATGTTTTCTAGCAGTAGAGTGTTACGGAGGCACTAGTCCAGATCCCTTCACATTCTATGGCCTAACACCGGGCCCTGTACAAATGGCACACGGAGCATCAGATTCTTACTCAATGATATTGGGAAACATGCCATGAATATTTTCTATGGTTAAATAGTTAATATTATTATAAATTAATTAATCCAAGTATTAATTAATTTATTATATCCTAATCATTTAGTATTAATTAATTATGCTAATTAACTAATAATAGTTAGTTTTATTTTTTTCTCAATAATTAATTAGTCAAAATTAATTAATTAATCATGTTTCTTTATTTTGTATTGTTTTGTTGTCACTGGTTAAGAAAATAGTTTTTCCTTTGGCATTTGATTAGGTAGTCTTTATATAATTAATTAGATTTCCTTTTTAGACGTTTTTATTGTATTTAATTAAGAGAAGATTTTTTTTCTCTAATTAGTTTCCCCCATGAGTCTATAAAAGAGTCTCATATGAGGTAAGCATCTTTGAATCACGTGAGTTTTGCATCTCTCTTGGAGAGAAACTCTATGGGGAACCAGCCTGTGAGGGTTGGTGGGGATTCATCGCCGAATTTTGTATCTCGTTCTCAATTTTAATAAAAATTGAGCATTTTCTCTCTCCATCTCACTCTCCCTCCCTCTCAATTCATGCATAACTTAACATACTCTTCCATGTAAATAGAAGCTAATCAAACTTGCTGATTTAAAAACTTTTGATCTTATGAAGGATGATGTTTACTTTTCAGGTAAGGATGGTGCGTATAACAGACAGGGTGGTCAATACATACTATGCACGTATATATCTCAGAAAGGTGGTGCAGACCATTCACTTACATATACATATATTTATAAAAAAATGATAGCCATTCTAGAATAAGGTGTTATGGGCCTATTCCTGGATCTCGTCGGAGGTGGCGGTAGAAGCGGAGATACAAGGGGAGCCGATCTCAACCTATGGAGAATGCGAGGAGATAGGAAGAAGGGAAGTCTTGCTCAACCTCACCCTAGAAATGGGATGAAGAGAAAGGGGACTAGAGAGGAAGAGATACGAACTTAAAGATATAGAGAACTTTAATTAATTCATTCATATCACGTACATGACCCAAGAGTCCCTATATATAAGACTTACAGTGGCGTTGCCGTGAATAAACCCAATATAAAAAAGATGTGTTAAACACTAAAACATCAAGACTCTAATAACTCGTAACTGTGACTCGACTCAATACGACTCGACTCCAATACCTAAACACTCATAATAAAATAATATGACCGCTAATAGATAATTGACGACGTGAGACCCTTAACATTCCACCCGTCCTTCAAATCGAGTCTGTCCTCAAGCTCGAACTAGGATCAAATGATTTGATCGTCTGGCTCCTTAGCTTTACGCCATAACAACTCCCGGTACTCGGTAGCGCATCACTGCGTCTTCATAAAATGACAGGCTGTCATTGTGCTCACAAATGTCATGATAGATTGCAAGGATCTGGCGCGACAGAGGTGCTTGTAGAAGGAAGACCGTTAGAGAGAAAATCTCTTGAGTCGCGGCGAGTGTGCCCGGTGATGGCTGACACTTGTGGGTGATGGTGGCCCTAGCTGAATGTGAGTTGCGGCGATCGAAAGCGGCGTCATCGGGAGGCGATTGTCAGAAGGAATGACTCTAGAGGGATGGCCGAGCAGGTGATCGGTGCAAAGGCTGCGGGATGGACATCACAAGGACTGGTGGCGGTGACACAAATTGTGTCGGCACCACCACGAGGCGTGGAGGCGACGATACTGACTGTATGAACTACGGGGAGGGAATGACTAGAGGCAATGGTGGAGAGACAAGAACTGCGGAGCATCTTCGGGCACGGGTGGGATCAATGACTGCTCCGGTGGGATCAAACCTCCGAAGTAAACTATGTCAATGTTGTCAGTAAGCTGCAAGTGCGCATCGTCATATGACGCCGACATCTCCAATAACTTCTGGAACATCGAATGGAGGACCATTTGTTCGTCGAAGTTTATCGTCATGTCATAGTAATTAATTAATCAATTAATCTAATTAATAATTAATTAATTAATCAATTAGTTGATTCAGCAAAGAAAATAATCATTAAAGGATTTTGGTCTGTTTGGATGTAGGTGTCTAAAGAGCCTACACAAGGTCCAAAATAAGATAGATCACTGATTGGCGTGCTGCTCGCTGGAGGCCAACTGCAGTCTCGAGGGAAAAGGTTGTGCGTGCGGCTCGACTGGATGGCGGTGCATTGATGTGACAGGTGTCCTGCTCGAAGCGCTTGCGGGACGTGCTTGGACCAACTAATGAAAGAGATCAATGTGGTCGTTAGTGCGGTGGGACAAATTGGAAGCACGTTGTCCGGGAAGAATGTGAGACGATCTTATCGTTCGTGCGCGAGGACAAAAGCACAGGTCGAGGAAGGGAATGATCGCTGCCAGATCTTTGTGAACGAAGGAGACGGTGCCGAAGGTCAACGAAGCAGGAGCCAGTCATTCGACGGAGGAAAAGCAACAACGTGAATAGAGGAGGCCACATACTGGAATGACGCGTCGAGGTGTGGCCAAGCGTGACTGTGTGCGTGCGGCCAGAGGAGATCGGGAGTTGGAAAACGGAAGAGATGAGGAGAATGTTGTGCCGAAGGAAGAGTGACTTTGATACCAAAGTTGTTATGAGCCTATTCTGGGATCTCGTCGAAGGTGACGGTGGAGACGGAGATATAAGGGGAGCCGAGCTCAACCCGCAAAGAATGCGAGGGGAGAGGAAGAAGGGGAGCTTTGCTCAACCCTAAGTCTAGAGATGGGATGAAGAGAAAGGGGACTAGAGAGAGAAGAACTTAGAGAGAGAGAACTTTGATTAATTCATTCATTTCACATACACGATCCAAGGGCCCCTATATATATGACTTACAATGACATGGGCGTAAATAAACCCTATAAAAGAGTTGCGTGAAACACTAAAACCTTAAGACTCTAATAACTCGTAAATACGACTCGACTCATACAACTCAACTTCAATACCTAAAGAGTCATAATAAAATAATATAACCGCTGATAGATAATTGACGACGTGAGACCCCTAACATGGGGTTGGGAGGGGGGATGTCTCCCGGGGCTGTATACTATAGAAATTGATCCATAGTAAATTTCAAATTCAGTGATTCGACCTGTTTACCTATTAATTGTTTCTAGTGACTTCTCTGAGAATTTTTCCTTTTGCAGGCCGCAGACAATACCAATATAAGCATTGATGCTCGTCCTTCTGATGCATTAAATGTTGCAGAAAGATTCAAGGTACTGTATGCACGCTTAAGTCATTCTCTTGTTCTTCAATAATTTATTTAGGATTTGTCTTGATAGGATCTATCAAGCCACACAATGTGTTGATCTTCTGTTTCGCATTTTGTAAAGATTTAGCTTTGAGCTTATGATATTTTATAACCGTAGCGGTACTGGGATTCACTCTATGCAGGCTCCTATTTATGTTAGCAAGGATATTGTTGTAAAAGATGCTATTAAAGTTGCTTATGGAAATTGGAGAGCAAGGAGTACGAAAGTTGTTTATGATGTATCTCTTGACAGGTACCGGACTATGCTCTCTCAGCTGTTTTTTGTGTGTGAATGGATTCTTGACTTTTATGCTGATTTAGAGATAATAAAAATCATCGACAAAGCCATTGGAGAAATATTATTGTTTGTCCTAAAATTGCGCCCGAAATTGATCATGTTCGGTTCGGTTTTAGGTGGGTATAGAAACTCTTATGCAACAAATGCTTCAGTTTATATATTTTATTTTTTGCTTATTCATTTTTTTCTAATATATTTTTAAAACCCTAGGAGGGGAGCCTTGGCGCACCGATTGAGGTGTTACCGTGTGACCTTGAGGTCACGGGTTCGAGTCCCGGAAGCAGCCTCTTGCAAAAATGTAGGTTAAGGTTTGCGTACATTTCACCCTTGTGGTGAGACCCTTCCCCGGACCCTCGCTGCACGGGGATGCTTTGTGCATAGGGCTGCCTTTTTTTATATTTTTAAAACATTAGATTTTAATAACATAACCATATAGACTTTTTGACTCTCCGAAAAGATCTATAAAACCATGTATTGTTACGACATTCGAGTGTTCATATCATAACAGTAATGCAATGTAGCATGAATAAATAGTTAACGTATTAAGTGATTAATAAGTAACAACTGTGTCAACTTTCAATAAAGTGTTACAGATCCACGATGGGGTGCCACATACCGTGTGCGAAGGCGCTCAAGGATTGATTCATGTCCTCGCGACTTTTATTACTTTTATGTACTCTTGCAAACCCCATCGGCGACTTCGTTTCTCTCAAACAAACAAGGTCCATCGACGATTACTTGGAGAAGTTTCGGGTGTTGCTCGCACGAGCCCAATCCATTCTCCCAGAGCACCAGATGCCCATGTTTACGATGAGCCTCAATGAGCAGCTATGTCTGGACATGGAGTTTCAAACTCTGGCGGATCTCACCACCTCCATGAGCCTCGCATGGGTTTGCGAGAAGCGCTTGTTGATGGATCGACCATACATTTGTCGTCGTAGCCACGAAAGAATGTACTGGGGTTTCAGTGTTCCAGTAGTGGGCCCCTCGGGAAAAGAAGGGGGATCGACCGACCGCCATCCGCCTCCTGTCGACCCAGGAGATGACCGACCGCAGGTCCAAGGGCCTTTGTTTTGATCGTTACGAGCCATACATTCGCTACCACAAATGCAAGCGCATCTTTTGGCTCGAGGTGGACGGCCCGTCTGATGAGGAAGAGGGCCCAGGGGATCTTGAGATTTTCCTCCACGCCATCGTGGGATCGCATTCATAGGAGACTATTCAAATGCAGATTACAATGACATCACGTGTTGGTAGCCCTCATGGATTCTTGGAGTACGCACAACTTCATCAGCAAGCACTCTGCTCTGCGCCTTCAACTTCCCTTGACCAGCTGTGGCCGCCTAAGTGAAGCAGTAGCCAATGGGAGTACGGTGGCATGCCTCAGAGTTTGTTGTGTCATACCTATCGTGGTAGAGGGATACCACTTGAAGGTGGATTCTTTTGGTGATTTCCCTCTGGGCTTTTAAGGTTGTCTTAGGGGTCAGGTGGTTGCGCACCTTGGGATCTTTGACATGACACTTTGATCGGCTCACTATGACATGGGGGCGGAGCCCCGATAAGACTATTTGGCTGGGCAGCCTAGCGGACACTTTACAACGATCTTTTTTTGTGGCATTTGATGATGCAACTTGCATGAGCCTAGATTTATTCTTACATGAGTTTAACGACACCATGGTTCCCCCTGGGGGACTACCTTCTCCTCGTCGACATAATCACTGTTTCTGCCTCCTTTTGAACACAACACCAGTGGTTGTCTGGTCCTACTGCTACCCCTTCTTGCAAAAGGACAAGATCGAACGCCAATGCAATGACATGCTACAATCAGGGATCAGTTGTCATATTATATTTCCTTTTTCATCTCTTGTCCCCTTGATGCATAAGAAGGATGACACATGATGGTTTTGCGTGGACTGCTGCGAACTGAATGTGAGAACAATTAAGGACAAGTTTCTCATCCCTGTGGTAGAAGAACTGCTAGACGAGTTGCATGACACCCATTTTTCTCCAAGTTGGACTTATGTTCGGGGTACCATCAGGTGTGCATGATCCTAACTGACGTGAAGAAGACCGCCTTCTAGATCCATCATGGTCATTCTTAGTGTCTTGTGATGCCCCTTGGGGTCACTAATACCCCCTCAATATTTCAAGCACTTGATGAATGAGGTATCCCAAGCCCTATTGCGCCGCGATGTATTTGTTCTTTTTGACCATAATTGGTATACAACTAGACCAGGGAAGCACACCTGAAGATTCTCTGCATTGTTTTCCAACTTATCCGAGCCCATCTGTTGTTTCCGAAGAGGGTCAAATGCTCCTTTGGTAAGACAGGGTGGCGTATTTGGCTCACATCATGCATATCACAGGGAGCTCAGTAGATCCGAAAAAAATCTAAGAAGTGACTGCCTGACCGATTCCTAAGTCTCCACGTGAACTTCATGGCTTCTTAGGCCTCGCCGGCTATTACTGTTGCTTCATCTAGGGTTACAAATCGATTGTGGAGCCCCTGATGACTTTGTTGAAGACTCATTTTGATAGACTATGGAACGATGAACGAGACATGATTGCATTAAACGAGAAAACGGATACAAATCCGGAGCAAGCTCCGGCCAAGATTATGGAGGCTGGGTCCTCCTATAATCCTTCTCTCAAAAGAGAGCCCAAAACCCTAATACCAAAAGATGAAAGGAACACTCCCATACCACCTCCTTATATAGGGAGGGGGGGCTCACATAACCATAACATAAAAGTAAGATTTAATTAATATTAATTAATTAAGATTAATTAATTAATTAATACCAATTAATTACACAAATTAATTAGGGTGGTTTCCATATGCGCTCCTCGATGGTTTTGATGATGCGTGGCTCCTCCGGTGAGTGCGCGTGCGTAACAATATGCCGGTCTTGAAAATCGGCCTTGTCCTCAAGGGCGAGTTCGAAATATTTGTCGGGATCCTTAAGCACGGAAACGACCCGCAGCTTGTCCCCGTGGGGTAGCGAGAATTTGAAGAAAAACAGCGAAATGATAAGGGGTAGCGAGAATTTGAAGCAAAACAGCGAAATGATAAAAGGTGGTGAGAGAAAAGAGGGGGGGCCGACTACTATTTTGTCTTGGAGTGCAGGGGGGTAGCTGGCGGTTTGGGAGAGTGGGCACGCCAGGTCTGCAAAGGAGAAACGGGAAGGCAGGGGGCTCGAGAGGGAAAGGACGTGGGAGAGTGGGCTAAGCGGCTCGAGGGAGATGAACAGGCGCGCCAGTCGGGGAGAACAACTGAAGGAAGGAGTTGCTGGGGCGTCGACGACGAGGGTTCGGTCGGTCTGTTGGACGGTCGTGCGAGAAGTGTCGATGCAACCGAGGACGGGGAAGAGGCGAGGAGCCCGACGCGCGAGTCGTTGGGGGTCGTCGTCTGGCTGGAGAGATAGGTCGTAGCACAGCGTCGATGGAGGAGAAGGTGATGGCAACGCTGACGGAGGAGCACGACAGTCGTGGAACATCTCAGGGCATAAGTGCTGAGCGTCTGGCCCCGTCGAAGGTGACGATGGACGGACTGTAAGGATTGGGCGCCTCGCATCCATGATGGCATCTGCTGTGATGGGATCACTGTCCTGCGATGTAGAGGTCAGCAGGGGCGGCGTGATGTAGGGATCTCCCAATACGGTGCGGGCTTCTGCTTCTGCAGCCGGAGACGAGGCTGGAGGTGCGGCTGTTGCGACGGCTGCTGGAGGTGCGGCTAGTGCTACGACGGCTGGAGGTGCGGCTGTTGCGACGGTTGCTGGAGTTGCGGCTGCTGGCCGGCTGCTGTTGGTGTGTGCGGCGGCTGCGGGTGGCTGGTCGTGGAGGTTCTGCACCATGTGGAGGATGTCGGCGAGCATGGCGGATTGCTGATTGAGCTTGGCACAGATGGAGATGGCGTGGAGGTGGGTGTTCACCGTGGCTTGAGCCCCGACGGCTTGGAACGAGCGGACGGGGGCGGCAGGTCGGACCATTGATAGACTATGGAACGATGAACGAGACATGATTGCATTAAACGGGAAAACGGATACAAATCCGGAGCAAGCTCCGGCCAAGATTATGGAGGCTGGGTCCTCCTATAATCCTTCTCTCAAAAGAGAGCCCAAAACCCTAATACCAAAAGATGAAAGGAACACTCCCATACCACCTCCTTATATAGGGAGGGGGGCTCACATAACCATAACATAAAAGTAAGATTTAATTAATATTAATTAATTAATTAATACCAATTAATTACACAAATTAATTAGGGTGGTTTCCATATGCGCTCCTCGATGGTTTTGATGATGCGTGGCTCCTCCGGTGAGTGCGTGTGCGTAACACATTTACCTGGGGAGAAACAATCACGACCCGCCTTTAAGGCTCTCCAACATGCCTTGGTCACCGCTCCCGTGCTGCGCGTGCGACACGCGCGTAACAATTTCACTAAGAAGTTTCAGGTGAAGTGTGATGCCTACGGGCAAGGGTGTTGGGAAGTACTACAGTAGGGGGGAGATTTGATTGCCTACTTCAGTCAGAAGACAATTATCCATCACAAGAAGCTCCCCGCCTATGGACAGGAGTTGATCGGATTGGCCAAGACCATTCAACACTGACGATCGTACCTATGGGGAGAAACAATTTTGATCCAGACAAATCACTTCAACTTGAAATATCTCTAAGAGCACCGCCTGAGTACTACTCCTCAGTAGCATTGGGTCAGCAAGTGTACGATCCTAGCTGTAACGTCGTTGGAGGTGGTGGTGGTGGCGGAGATACAATGAGAGTCGAGCTCAACTCACAGAAAATGCGAGGATAGAGGAAGAAGTGGAGTCGTGCTCGACCTTAACCCTAGAAATTGAGGGAGGAGAAAGGAACTCAAGAGAGGAATAAAACTTTCATTATTTCATTCATGCCTCATACATTGACCCAATGAGTCTATTTATAGACCCAATACATTAACCTAAAACATTAAATAAAAGATAACACTAAAAACATTTAGCTTCTAAAGACTCAAATCGACTCATACAACTCGAGCTCGATACATAAAACACATAATAAAAATATGCGTAAAAGAACCGTTGATTGATAACTAACGATGTGAGACTCTAACAACAAGCTATTGGGTTTTGATTTTCGTGTCGAGTGCAAGGCCGACACCTTGTACCGTGCAGTGAATGCACTATCATGACCGAATCAACATGGTGTTGCTCTCTCTGCCAATTTCCCAGTCAACTTCAACTGTTCTCGCTCGTCTTTGATAGGAGATTCATTGATCACCCACTCTCTTGGTGCTTAGCTGTCGAATCCGGTAAGGGCGGCTTCCCATCTGTTGGGCCGTGAGGGATAACTTCCTTTTGTACAAGGAACAATTATATTTGGCACCCACTTCCCCCTCCATTACCGATATTTTGGAGGGCACCCATGGAGCGACCCATGAAGGGGTCCATAAGTACCCTTCAGTGCATTCAGGCGAAATTCTTCTAGAAGGGCCTCAACCATAGTGTGCATGAGTTCATTGCAGCTTGTGTCGTTTGTCAACGCAACAAGACCGGTCACCTTCTCTCAGTAGGTCTCCTTCAACCTCTCCCCGTCCCCGACCTAAATTTGGGTGACATCCTTATGGGTTTCATGGAAGGGTTGCCTACATGGAAGGGGAAGTCGATTCTCATTGTGGTGGTGGATAGGTTCTGCAAGGAGGCATACTTCATATCCATGAGCCAGCCTCTCACTGCGGTAGGTGTCGCTCGAGCCTTTTTTGAGCAGGTGTTCCACCTACACGGCCTACTCAAGAGTCTCATTTCTGATCAAGAAAATGTTTTCACTTCTCATTTGGAAGGAGCTCTTCAAACTTTGTGGCACCAAACTAACCCTCTGCTTACCAACCCTAGTCGGACGGTCAGACTGAGGTGGTTCGAGGTGTACCTTCGCTATAGCACTGGGGATCGTCCCCAGGAGCCGACACATTAGCTACCTTGTTGGAGTACTGCTACAATAATTCATACCATACTTCTCCGCAAACCACCAACCTCTTTTCAATGAGCATACCCTAATGGACATAATAAAATACCACATTGGGAGCGAGTCAAATGTTCTATGAGAGTATTTTTTTCATCCCTGCATCTAAGCTCATGTGTCACTTGGCAGTGCACCAGATGAAGCAGATCCACTTTTTGAGGAGCTTGATTTGGTTCAAAAGATGAATGCGGCGATACTGGAGGAGAGATTTGAAGACGCATGTACGTGATATCATCGTCCTAAGTTATTCGATGAGTCCGACATTTAATGTGAATTACTTATTTGCAATCAAACTATTTTATGGATTCTTTTTCTTGTAGCTGTGTGGAGGGATCAACTCGCAAAGCTAAGAATGCCCAGACATGAAATGTAGGAAATGTTCAGTTTGAGGTAACATTCTTTTAATTTTTACATACTTTATCTGCATATAACATGGAAAAGTATAATTGAATGAGTTTCGTACCCTATTTGCTTTATACAGCTCCTTTTTCCTTATTCCTCCAGTATAATTATTTTTTCTTCATATTTTTTGCTTTTGATCTTTGCGGTTTCATGCAAAAGCTTTATAAGTAATGAAGATGCTTTTGCATGCTGTATATTACAATGTTTGTATATAAGAAATATTGTATAGGAAGCCCAAATGTTAAATGCGCACTTTTATGACCCATTAGGAGTGATGTTCATCTTGTAAAGCTTAGTCCCACATTGTGGTTTGAAGTTGAGATATCACTCCTCATGCCTATAAATATGTATACATGTGTTTGTATTTATTTTTATACAAGATCATTAAAAGATTATTATTATTTTTGTATTCACCATTTCACATGATATCATTCAAGTCCTAAAGGCTCCTCTCTCCTGAGCTCGCTCGTGCTAATTGAGGTTCCGCTCTCACACTGCTTGAGCTCTCGATTTTGCGCCGCACTCCATGTAAAACTTGCCTACCTCTCCTCAGAACTCGTCGTTACCTACGAGCACTTGCCGACCGGGACTCGTCAACTGGAGCTCGCCGACACTCAATCGACACCCACTTGGAGCTTGTCGGAACGTCTTGCTCACAAGAGCTCGCTCACAGGAATTCATTGCCAGAACCTACTTGATGTCACCAGAACTTGCTTGAGCTCACCAGCCAGAACTCACTGTCACCTGCCAGAAATTACCTGAGCTTACCAATACTCTTGCTAGTGTGCTCGCAGACACCTGCTAGTGAGCTTGCAGACACCTGCTAGTGAGCTCGCCATCACCTGCTAGTGAGCTCGCTATCACTTGTGTGCTTGCCGGAACCTGTTAGTGAGCTCGCAGATGCTGCAAACGAGACTTCTTGCGTGAGTCTCTTGATTTTGTTGAGTCTCATTCTATTTATAAGGTGGGGACATATTGCTAGGTGCTCGCAATCACTGTTGCCTGGGAGCTTGCCGCCACTGCAGAACCTTGCTCGCGGATTCTTGCGTGCATCTTCTGGCTTAGTCGAGTTTCTCCTTGAATTTATAAGATGGAGACAAATGCTGCTTCAGTCTCGCTCACCATTATGATCATCTCGCTTCCGCGCCCGTCTGAACTCCGTGACGAGCCCAAGTTTACCATTATTTCTCTTACTTTGTGTGGGTCCACTCAATGCACCGAGTACTCCAGATTAATAATCTCCTTCATTTAACTTGAGACCCCCCCCCCCCCCCCCCCCCCCCCCCCCCCCCCCCCCCCCTCTCCCCGCCTGAGCTTTACTAAGCAATGACTTCACTTCAGGATGATGGTCGATTTCAATCCTAGATATTGAACTGTGGAAAATGAGTCATATTGAGTGACTGCACGACAAAATTGCTAAGGCTATTTGGGATGAACTAACGCTCTACCATGCGTCAGATAGCCTTCAACACTTATTCGTTCTATTCCAGGGCCTTCAAACATTGGACCTTGTCCGGATGGCGATATGATGTCATGTGTGGCGTAATACAAGACTCTTATAGAGGCATGAATTCATCACCAACCTCCTACTTTTGATCTGGCAACCTAGTAGGTGCATAAAGAAGCAGTGGGTACTATGATGATGGCTAGAATACCACCGCATCTTTGCAGTGTCCGTGCAAATGTTTTATCGTCTCCAACAATTCCGTTCTTCTGATGTCTGCTCAATGGTTCTGAAAGTTACTCCGCCCACCCACGTCTTCACGACCTCATCCCCTGACCTTCTGCAACATTCTACTTACTCGCATCCCCCAATACTGAACATCGGGGAGGTCGCATGGGCTCCCGAGGCAACGGTGGGTGAGATGGACATAATCGTCTAAAGAAACAGAGCACCCGCATGTGTACCTGCTTTGGTCGGACCAATCACACTGAGATAACTTGCTATAGAAAACATGGGTTCCCACAAAAACATCAAAACCCTCCTCACCAAGCTTCTTCGACAACTGGCACTCCCAATACGCCTCAATCTAAAATTGACACCTTGCGAGAGGAACATCAGAATCTTCAGGGGTTAGTTACTCGAACGTCCTGTTCCTTTGCCTCTATGTCAAATGAAGGTATATCATGTCTTTCATATAACCCCTATTGGATTGTATACTAAGCGGATATAAATCCAATTACTCTGCATAAACCCTTGTGGTTCACGTCCATTGATTGTCCAAAGTTTATTACTGCTGCAACTGAAGAAAGCACGCATGTTGATGGATTTGAAGACATACCTCACTTGCTCTATTTTTCTACGATCTATACTTTATGCCCCTGACTCACAATTTAATCTTCTCTTTGTTAATCGTTTCATTCATGATCATGACTATTTCATAACTTTTTCGGACGTGGAGTATTATTGGTAGGAGTGCTTCATTCTCTTTAGTTCATTCAGACATTTGGGGTCCGTATAAAACTTCTAGTTTATCTGAATATCGTTAGCTACCTTTATAGATGATCATTTGCGCATGACGCAGGTGCATTTACTTCGTGATCGATCTGAGATATTACATGTCTTTCACTCGTTTATTGCAGAAACTCGCAATCAAATTTATATTAATATCAAAATTATGCATACAAATAATGCTCGTGAGTACATTAGTTACGAATTTCACGAAAACTACAATATCTTATGTAACAACTCGATCCATACAATATCAAAAGTATTGTCTATTTTGGTTCATCGTACTCCATGCTAAGTTGAACCACACTGTTTTGTCCATTCCACAGGTGGTCTACAGACACTTCTCAGGAGGTCACTCGTCCCAGAACTATTCCCATTGGAGCATGCTTAACTAGGAAGTTTCCAACACAACTCCACCATATACTTGCCTCTGATATTTAGTGTTCTTAATTATTATTTAAGCCTAACAACTTTCCCTCCATGCAAGATACAATTCATTCTTGCACCTCCTTTCTCCTAGAAGTCTGTCATCCTAGAAGCTTGTCAGGAGCTGCTTTGTCTAGGCTTCACTACACCTAAAGACACTCGCCGCTTTTATCGGATCGCCCTCGTCGGATTCAATATATTACAGGTCCACCAGCTTCTGCATGGTTTGTCCCCGAATCACACATTGTATGACATGAGAACTGGCTTTGATACCATTTGTAACGACCCGACCCGACCCACCCAATATTAGAATTATTGTCCACTATGGTTCATCCCAGACCATACTAAACAATGCAGTCTTTTGCAGTGTGGTTTTAAGTGTGCAAGTTACATAGAAAATTAGAAACAGAATATGAAGATGAGGTTCTCCAAAAAATACATAAAGTCATAAATCTTGTACTATTATCATGATTTTCTTTTTCTTAATTCAGTTGCTTTGAAACCTCATCGTTGCATAATATTGTTTTATCCCTTGCACTTTTAACATGTGTTTCTTTTTCCTCTCCTTTATTAATCTCCATAACTTCAGTTTGCAATTGTTTCTCTTTACCTTCATTTTTTTTATGTCATATCTAAAACTAGCAACCGAACAAGTATTGAACTACAATAATTATAACTATTAAAGAGTAAACATAATCACTTTTACTCGATTAAAACTTGAGCCTAGATAGTAGCATCAGATGAACTGAAGACTTATAGTGACTAAGGGCTTGTTTGGGAGAGCGGTGGCGGTGGGAAAATGAGTGGTAGCAAAAAGAGGGTAGGAAAAGGAGCTATTGAAAAAGGTTTATTGCAACTGAAGATCTGTTTGGGTGAACTCCGTTTGCAGAGCTTTTCAGAAAGGAGAAACATATTATAAACTCTTTGGCAAAATTGGACATAACCAAATAAAATAAATTCATAAATGTGCGCCCGGGCAAAAAAATGTGCATCTGGGCCGAAAATGCGCGCACGTACCGAAAATGCACCTAGGCTAAAAATGCGCGCCCGGGAGGAAATTGCGCACCCTGACCGAAAATGCGCGCCCGGTCAAAAAATGCGCAACCGGTCAAAAAATGCGCACCCGGGCCGAAAAATGTGCCCCTGGCCGAAAATGCGCGGTCGAACCCGAAAATGCGTGCTCAGGTGGAAAATGTGTGCTCGGGAGAAAAATGCTCGCCAGAGCGGAAAAATGTGCGCTCGGGACGAAAATGTGGGCCCGGCCCGAAAATGCGAGCTCTGGCAAAAAATGCGCACCCGGGCAAAAAAATGCGTGCGCCGGCGGAAAATGCGTGCTAGGTGAAAAAATGCGTGCCCGGGCGGAAAATGCGCGTCCGTGCGGAAAATGCGCGCCCGAGGAGAAAATGCGCGCCCGGGCGAAAAATGCGCGCCCGGGCGAAAAATGCGCGCCCGGGCGGAAAAATGCGCGCCCGGGCGGAAAATGCGCGCCCAGGCGGAAAATGCGCGCCCGGGCGAAAAATGGATTGTCGGGAGAACTGGATCGTCGGGAGAAAGGCTAAGGTTTCCGCAGTGTTGTCGAACTGGATTGGGAGGAAAATGTTTCGGCAGCCGATTTTGCACCGACACTGACACGCGACACGACACGACACGCGACTCGTCAATTCTCAAAAATACCATATTTCGTCACGCTGGGACACGTATATTAAATATTTATTTTTTATACCATATTCCTAAAACATTTAACAAAAAATAAAAAAAATGAACAATTAACAAATATTCTAATAAATTACATCATATTTAAATATTACTCATCAAATATTCAAATGTAAAATTTAATAAAAGATCAAAAAAATGATAAAACATTAACACATCACCATTATATATCATCAGTAAAAATAATGGATTTCATATCGGGCTCATCCAGCGAAAGATTTGCAATTTCAAGCATGTCAACATCTTCAAACGTGTCAAATGAATCTCCAGCAATATCCCACATCTTGGTCTCTCCTTGTGCATATTGTGGATTTTTTCTGGCTAGAAGACGTAGATTGCTATGTATAAAAACTAGATCTTCTGCATGTTTTGGAGTCATTCTATTTCTTCTCATTGAGTGTATAAAGGAGTATGTACTTCAATTTCTCTCGACACATGATGAAGAGGATGGTTGTGCAAGAAGCTTTAAGGCTAAACTTTGTAGCATATGTGCACTTGCACCATGAATAACCCACCAAGCCTTATGATCCATCGAAAATCGACTGTAAATTTAATCAAATTCTCTAAATTCAGAAACAATTTCAGAAATCCAATTGCATTCTAAATAAACATCTTGATTGGCCTCTGTATTCTTTGGGTCACATATGTTCTTTAATGCAAGATTAAGGGTGTGCACCACACAAGGAGTCCAAATAATTGAGGGAAATTCTTGTTCAATGAGTTGTCCCGCAGTCTTGCAATTAACAGCATTATCTGTGATGATTTGTACAACTTTCTCATGACCAATTTCATTTATAACTTCTTTGAATAAGTTATAAATGAAATACATATCCTTTGTTTCTCCAGAACAATCAACCGCCTTTAAAAACATAGCTTCTCCATCAGACACAGCCATAAAATTAATAAGCGGTCTCCTTTGTGAGTTACTCCATCCATCACTCACAAGGCTTACACCCTTCTCCTTCCACATGTTTCTAATTGGTGCACATAATCTTTCAATATTTAACTTCTCTTTTTGTACTCAACAAATTGTATTTGGTGGTACATATGCCGCCTGTAAAATAGAATGAAGAGGCTCACGCGGGACTCGCGTGTCTGATTGAGTGGGACACGTGAGCCAGCGTGTCGGGCTTCCGACACTCGTGTCTGAGCGTGTCACCGTGTCGGACGCGTGCTGGAGAGTCGGTGTCTCCGACACCGACACTCTGGGCATTTTGAAGTGTCGGTGTTTCGTAGTCGGCATCGTCAACTGTGTATCAGGATGAGAAAATGCTTTCCGAAAAGTTGAAAAGTAGGAAGCCCATGACTTTTCAAAAATAGGAGAAAAAAGTGTTTTGTGCGGTAGCTTTTTCAATCGATAAACTTTCTAAACAGTTTGTAAAGTGCGGTAGCGTTTTTCAGAAAATAAAATGGAGCTAAAAAGCCCTCTCAATCAGGCCCTAAGTGAGACTTGAGCGTTGGGAGACTTGACTCTTCAGGTTTTGGTAGAATAATTAAAACCGAGATCACAAAAAGAAATAATGAATGTCCAAAATTCTAATATATAATCTAAAAGTGATAATCAAATCTAAATTCTACTATATTGACGGAGGCATTGAAAATATTAACACAAGTTATGAATCAAGTTAATGTATATTTATGAAAATTACACGAAATAATCGGTGCGGTGTGGTTCTTATGATTTTTATGATTTGGAAACTGCACCGCACCGCACCACGTGTGGCTTGTAGAAGTCGTAAACCGCACCGAAAATACGCGGTTCGGTTTGAAAGTTGGTGCGATTTTTTTGCGATGCGGGCGTTTTTTGCCCACCCGCAC
Source organism: Dactylorhiza incarnata (assembly GCA_033032865.1). Classification (NCBI taxonomy): domain Eukaryota; kingdom Viridiplantae; phylum Streptophyta; class Magnoliopsida; order Asparagales; family Orchidaceae; genus Dactylorhiza; species Dactylorhiza incarnata. Next base: position 3,123,207 of record JAWHQI010000306.1, on the reverse strand, counting down.
ACCCACAACACACGCACCCGTCCCCGCCCCGCCCCCGCCCTCCCGCCCCCGCCCCGCCCCCGCCCGCCCGCCCCCGCGCGCCCCCGCCCGCCCCCGCCCCTCCCGCCCCTCCCGCCCCCGCCCGCCCGCCCCCGCGCGCCCGCACCCCCGCGCGCGCACACGCACACATTATCTAATTATTGATGCCCATTATCTAGTTATTGATGCCCATTATATAGTTATTGATGGTTATCCTTATTTACTAGATGTTATCATTGTGTTATGAGTCTCGAGTACTGGACCTAGTTAATTATTGTTATCTTTAGTATGTGTTATAATTGTTATTTTCTTTTAGTCCGTTGTAAGCCTATATAAAGGCAGGAGTATGCTTGTATGTTTTATCAATGAAGAAAGTCTATTTTCCCAAATCCAAAAAGTGGTCTTGGAAGCTCTCTCTCTTGAGCGCGCACTGCTTAGGCAGCCGCGGTCAAGGCTCCGTAGTATCTCCGCCACCGTCATCTTCACCTCGGGTCACTCCTCCGACAATCTCTGAGTAGGCCCATAACACGGTAATAACCGATGTCATGCCAAACATACATTCTATGATGACGGTGTTTTTGTCTAAACTGACTGGAGCAAAACGCCCCGCCAAACAGAGCCATAGACGTCCAAGCACGAAGCCGTCATCCCAGCACCACGGATCCCACTGCAATATTTAAGGCTTTTATGTATTGTGTGTCCAGAACAATTGATAATATATTATATTAAATGATTAAGTATTAATTGTTATTTTATTTAGCGCCCTCTCCATCTGTACTAGGAAAGACTTGGGGACTTAGAAGGGTGTTGGGTATTTTGGAAGCCTGCTGTGTTGCCTCATTTTGAAGAGGACTCTTTGGGGGGAACTCGAATTGGATCTCGTCTGTTATCTCTTTTAGTTCGATTTCATTTTCGAGTGTTTATTATTCTCGTCCAGCGACCACAAAATTTTTCCGGTCATTAATAATAACATAATTTTTCCCGTCATTAATAATAACATAATTTTTCCCATCATTTTGCCCTCTCTGATGTCTTTGGCTTTGATTTGAGGGCATGATTCCGCAGCAAACGCGACGGTATAGGGGGCCACTATTTCAGTGGTACTCTGTGAGCAGCCACTTTGTGCATTTATTGTCAAAGGTTAGATCTTTCTCCTCTGAGAGAAGCCACTTTGTGCATAGTGCCAAAGGTTAGGTCTGTTTCCAATCTTCCCCCGCCCATACCCCCAATGATTGGGGACTATATGGGTTATGTTGTTGTATTAATAATAACATATATTGTTTTATCGTGCGCGTGTGTCCGCACACGCTTAGAGAATATTCAGTGTGCTACTTTAGGGTGCAGATGTATGGCACCCTAAAATTGCTAAAGTTGAAGGTCGATTTTGTATTGAAGAAATGATGGTCCTACTATGAATTTGCCGGAAAAATGGTTATTTTTGTGGGCAGATTAGGTGCAAAAACTTATTGTGATGGTTTTGACATGCAGAGGAAAGTTGAAGTTCCAATGGTCACTCAACAAGAAGTCATACAATATTAAGAATGCGGAAAATAATGTTTGATTAATTAAGGCCCCGTTTGGTTCGGCTGATGGGCGCCAGTTCGGTTGGCCGAAAACAGAGATTGGTTCAAACTCTTTTAAGATTTAGAGTTTAGGGTTTATGGTTCAAATTCTTTTCCCTAGAAATCATACGCATGCTTTTTGGACGCGCATGTTTCTAACGTATTGCTCAAAAAAAATTCTGGATTGAGTTTTGGCCTCCGTTATATTTTTTATAATAATGAAGAAAGAATTTTCTGTGAGAATGGATGACATTTTACGGATTGCTAAATCACATTTCAATATTGGAGGGTAGGAGTATAACTCGGGTCGGTTCCACCCTAAACCAATAACCAATCCATATAGGTTCTGTTGAAGCCAAGAAAATCCTAGAGTCCAAATTTTGGATCAATGCAGCCGAAGGTTACTTGCCCAGTGGTCCGACTACACGGCTTGACTGAGAACAACAAAGGGACTAGAATAGTAACAACAGGACCCAGGTGCTACAGCAGGGAGGTCCCACCACATACCCAGAAGCTCAGAAGAGACTTCTCCTCCACAACCAAAGATGGTCGAGCAGGGTACGAGGAAGGCACCAACTTGATGAGTATCTAGGATGACGGTCCAGAACTCAGGGTGTCAAGTCTTCGAAAATGGGGTTCCGAAAGCTCAACCAAAGGTGTCAATCCAAGTACCCCTGGGGTCCTATTTATAGGAAAACCAAAGGGGAGGGGGGGCTATTTATAGCTCTAACCCTGCCCGGCGACTACGCGACATTGAGGGGACCTCACCTGGCTTCGGCGAGCATCTCATATGGTCGCCCACCTTGGCGAGTATGAGGGGCTTGCTCGCCTATACTCGCATAAGCCTTCTGCTGTCTCTGCTTGTTGGGATGTCTTCAGTCTTTGACTCTTGTCCTCTGTGTTGACCTTTGACCTTCTGCTTATGTGGTTTGAACTGGGTCCCACCCTCGGAGAATATGGGTTGTACACAATCCCCGCTCTTTGCGAGCAATGAAGTAGCTCGGGAAGAATCATCCAACCCCTATTCGACGAGCGGCTTTGGGTGAGTATCAGGTCTGCTCGGCATCCGTCTGGCTGGCTTTGGGACTCTCTATATAGGGGGGTCATTTATTGGACTGTCTTTCTTAACTCGCTTAAGATGTCGCGACCTGCTGCTAAAGAAGCTGCCGAGGATATGAATGCTCTTCTCGGCTTGCTGACGTCACCTCGAAAGCGTACTCGCGAGCAGGTCGAGCTCGATGACTTCCTCGCCTCTAAGAAGAAGAAGAAACTCGCCAAGAAGAAGAAGCAGCAATCCGCTGCCGTAGAGGACGCCTCCATTCCCACCGAGCCGCAGGGTGCTCCAGCGAGTACCTCTGGGGTGGGCGTTACTAGGTCCCAGACCCAGACTTACCCTGACCCCGCTCCCCTGCGAGGTAGAAAAATACTTGCGATGTCTTGATTGTCGCTACCTTGATGTCGCTGGCGAGATTCTGATGCTCTTTTTTGTCTATTTGCAGACCTGCCGACTACTGGAGCTCCGGACGAGACTCTAGATATCTCTCCCCTGTGATCATCGCCGATGGTCGCGTCGAGATCTTGGGAGGGTTCGCGATCGGGTCGCTCGGTGCGGATCCGTTATGGTTTGCCTTCGACATCTTCTGGTCAGAGGCCTCCTGGGGGCGAGACCTCGCGACCTTTGGGGGGCGAGCACGAGGTCCCTCTGACCAACCCATATACTCAAGGTATGAACCAGATCCAACCCATATACTCAAGGTTGTACAGGTTCGGTTCCGAAAAAGTTCCGATTTTTCGGAACCGGAACCAACCCATATACTCAAGGTATGAACCAGAGCCGAACCAAAAAACTCAGTTCGGTTTTCTGTTTCACGCATGAGTCAATATTTTTGTTACATATCCGTAGAGGCCTTGGGGTGCGTCTAGGGAAAACTCCACTAAAAGGAGGTGGGGTCAACAGTCAACGCATGATCGCCCGAGTTGAAGAAGCTGAAGCCGCCATCTCCTCCCCCAACACACAAACACGCACGAAACGCACGTCGCGCCCCGCCATGACCGAACCCCACTACTGGGGTGCGATTAGCCCGCACCCCACTAGTGGGGTGCGAATAGCCGCACCCCCCATAGTGGGGGGTGCGGCCAAGTCGCACCCCATGTGGGGTGCGTCCAAGCCGCACCCCCTTGGGGTGCGGCCAAACCGCACCCCATGAGGGGTGCGGCCAAGCCGCACCCCCCCCCCCCCCCCCACCCTTGGGGTGCGGCCAGGCCGCACCCCATGTGGGTGCGGCCAAGCCGCACCCCTTTGGGTGCGGCCAAGCAAAGCCGCACCCCATGTGGGGTGCGGCCAAGCCGCACCCCATGTGGGGTGCGGCCAAGCCGCACCCCCTGGGGGTGCGGCCAAGCAAAGCCGCTTACCTCCCTCGGGTGCGGCCGCGCCGCGCCCACCTTTAGGTGCGGTCGAACCGCTCTCCCTCGTAGCAAGGTTGGGGTGAGTCCCCCCTCTTCCGGCTCGCCGCCCGCTTTTCAGGCTCCGGACTCCCTTCAGAGCAATTCCCCGTTCGTTACGCGCTCAGAACACTTCTGAGCGCGCTCAGAGCACTTTCACATTTCGGGCACGCTCACTTTTTGTCTTTCTAGCATTCTCACATTTTGTCTTTCTAGTTTCTCAGATTGTAGGAATGGCTTGTCGCCTTTTTCGCCTTCAACGAAGTTGCCCGAACTGCTCGAACTGCTCGAACTGCCCAGGGGCGAGACGGTCATTTATGAAAAATGGCGATCCGTGTGCTTCGAACCGGAAAACGTGATTCGTCCGCCAGGTGGTTACGGTGGTTACAACGGTGAAATTACCGGGCTACCCCCGACCAAAGCTATAAAGGGAGCCCCAGGGCTTCATTTCAAGGGACCTTGCCTTCTGCACCCGGGAGAGCTCCTTGAAGATCTTCACGGAATTCTCCTTCGGCGCTTGAAGATCTCCGTGGACTTGAAGATTTCCTTCATCCCGAAAGGCGACTCAGCATTCTCACTTTTGTTCTCCGGAGCATCTCACTTTTGTTCTCCCGGAAGGCGACTCAGCATTCTCACTTTTGTTCTCCAATATTCTTAGAAGGAAAAAGACTTAGTTTGTCTGGAGGTGGCCTGTCACCTTCGGAACTCTCTCTCTCTATATATTATTGTAACGAGCAGCGGTCTGTCACGCTCGAGTTCTAAGTATCTAATTGTAACCCCCCAGAAGATAGTGGAAGTTGGTCGACACAGTTCCGACCGCGTGGTTTTTTACCATTTTCGGGTTTTTCACGTTAAAAAGTCTCAGTGTACTCAACGAATCTCTAATTGACTGTTTGCGCGCTCGGTCCGCTTCCGAGCTAAGGTGGTTCAATTCGACCGGTCTACCAAAGCACCCGAGCGACCCGCAATAGTTTGGCGCCGTCTGTGGGAACTCGTTCCCAAAGTTCAGCAAAGATAACTGAAGGAAACACTTGCCGCCAATTGCAATGGCAAGGAGAAGTGCTCGCACTACTGAAGGTTCAATCTCGAAGGGGCGCGTCGACCAGCATCGAACTCTCGTGAGAAGGGCGCATTCGGCAAATGGAAGAGCGACAAGCCGAGATGCTGACTCTCGTGAGAAACCTTGGGGCACCTCGGGTTCCCATTCAGCCTCCAGCATCGAACGCTCCGCCACCCCCAGTTCTGAATCATGCTCCGGTCGAGGGACCCGTTCGGGAAGATGAAGTCTCTGAAGATTTCTCCGACGCTGCAAGCTCCGCACATCCTGCTCCGCCGGTCAGAGGACCGGAGGCTGACCCTCATCACCATCGTCAAGGAAGAGCTGCTATTGGCCGAGTAGTAGAAAGAACCGCGCGAGAGGAGATACGTGACATGATAGCAGAAGAGTACGGTCGAGCAGGGCGACGCGCATCCCTCGCTCGCCATCCCACGCATCACGGCTCCCCACTATCGCCTCAAGTCTTGGCTCATCCAATTCCGAACGGTTTCAAGCTTCCCAACATCGAAACGTTCGATGGGACGGGCGACCCCCTGGAACATGTCAATCACTTCACCACCATCATGAGGATTTACAGCGCTCCTGATCAGCTCCTCTGTCAAATGTTCCCCGCAACCTTGAAGGGACAAGCACGCACTTGGTTCCACTCCCTGCGAGATGGGGCCATCAACAACTTCGCAGAAATGGCGCAGCAGTTCGTGGACCAGTTCATAGCCAATCGTAGGATTGTCCGAGATCCCTCCCATCTCTCGGGAATCCGCCAGAACGACGGGGAAACTTTGAAGGATTTTTTCCGACGCTTCACCTCTGAGGCTCGACAGATTCCGGGAGTCGACCCCGAGCTCCTGCGAGGAGTTTTCCTCGGAGGCCTCCGCCCAAGTGGTTTCTACTCAGCCCTAATGAGAGAAACTGTGTCAAGTTACCCTGACCTCGTTCATCGGGTTGAAGCTCAGATAGCTGCCGACGAGGCCATCGAAGCGCACCGTCGACAATTCGAAGGTAGCCAAGGAAGAAAGAGGGGGTCAGATCAAGCCCCTCGTGGACGAGAAGAGCGACGTGACGAGGGACACCGTAATGATGAACGTCGCCGCGACCCCCGAAGAGACCTGGGTCCACAGCCTCCCAGGGTCTACACTCCGTTGAATACCACCAGAACAAATGTACTCTATGCCATTCAGAACAACCCGGAGCTCCGCGCACCTCGGGCGTTAGCCCCTAACCCAAGGGGCGATCAGTCCAGGTACTGCGAGTTCCATCGGGGGACCAGACATACCACTGAAGAGTGTACCAGACTTAAAGACGAAATCGAACGTCTCGTCCGCCAGGGACTCCTAGGTAGATTCCTACAATACCAGGTTCCCAATCAGCCTCAGCAGCCTAGGGATGCAAGGGAGCAGCCCGCTCCCCGGGGCGCGGAAGGAGGAAGGCCGATGGTGGGAGAAATCGAAACGATCGCTGGACCTCCCGTCCTAGCGACGCAAATCCTCTCGATTGTCAAACCCCCAAGAGACCACGAAGACAATAAGCTCAAACAGGACATTACGATCGCTTTCGGGGAAGAAGACTTGCAAGGATTACGACTACCGCACCAGGATCCCCTCGTAATCAGCGCAAGGATCGGGGACCCTTGCTTTAACGTGAAGAGGATATTGGTCGATAACGGAAGCTCAGTCGATGTTCTGTTCCTTTCTACTTTGCAAAATATGAAGCTCACAAAGGATCAGCTCAGCCCTGCAGCCGGGCCCGTCTACGGCTTCGACAACCGACCTGTCCCTATTCAAGACATGATCACTCTCCCAGTCACATTGGGCGAGTTTCCAAGACAGTCAACATACATCATCCAGTTCGTGGTGGTGGAATCCACTTCCGCCTATAATGCCATCTTCGGGAGACCGCTCCAGTCTATCTTTGGAGCAGTCCCATCTATTCCGCATCTGGCTATGAAGTTCCCGACCTCCGCTGGCATAGGGGTCGTAAGAGGGAACCAGGAGGCAGCCAGAACCTGCTATCTGAAGCAAGCTCAACCAGCAAAGGCAACCGCTCAACATCAATAACTTCGATCTGCGAGACGAAGCTACTCTGCAGCGAGGAGCGCCCGTCGAAGGACTAGTAGAAGTACCGCTCTCCCAACAAGACCCAACTCGGACTGTTCAGGTCGGGTCGCTCTTGTCACAAGAAGAGCGGGAAGAGTTCACAACCTTCCTACAGGAGAACGAAGACATTTTCGCTTGGAGCCCGGAAGACATGCCCAGGGTAGATCCCGAAGTCATTTATCACTCTCTAAACATCAACCCCGCCTGCAGGCCTGTAATTCAAAAGAAGAAGAACTTTGCCCCCGAGCGGTTGAAGACGATCGAAGAGGAAGTAGCTAAACTCCTGGAGGCACGATTCATACGCGAAGCGGAATACCCCACGTGGCTCGCCAACGTGGTCATGGTAAAAAAAGCCTCGGGGAAGTGGAGAATGTATGTCGACTACAGCAACTTGAACCGGGCGTGCCCAAAAGATAGCTTCCCCCTCCCGAGGATTGACCAGCTCGTCGACGCGACGACCGGCCACGAGCTACTTAGCTTCATGGATGCTTATTCTGGCTACAACCAGATAAGGATGAATCCCGCGGACGAGGAACATACCGCCTTTCGCACCGACAGAGGAGTCTACTGCTACAAAGTGATGTCGATCGGCCTTAAGAACGTCGGAGCCACCTATCAGAGACTGATGAACAAGGTCTTCAAGAACCTCATTGGAGAAACGATGGAGGTATACGTGGACGACATGTTAGTCAAAAGCGTCCACCGTTGCGACCACTTGAAAGACTTGGGAAAGTGCTTTCAGCTTCTCCGTCGCTTCCAGATGCGGCTCAACCCCAGCAAATGCGCATTTGGTGTGACGGCGGGAAAGTTCTTGGGTTTCATGGTAACCCATCGGTGGATTGAGGCCAACCCCGAGAAGATCAAGGCGTTGGAGGATATGTCGCCACCTCGTTCGATTAAGGAAGTGCAACGTCTGAACGGGAGGCTCGTCGCGTTATCTCGTTTCTTGTCGTGGACAGGAGACAAGTACCTCCTTTTCTTCAAAATTCTTCGGGGAGCGCACCACTCTGGGTTCCAGTGGACTGACGAGTGTCAGGCGGCCTTCGAACTTCTCAAACAGTACCTGGCTTCGCCACCGCTTCTGTCAAAACCCATCCCCGGAGAAACTCTGTTCTTGTACCTAGCAGTCTCACCTACGGCTCTCAGCTCGGTACTCGTGAAAGACGAAGGAGGGGTGCAACGACCAGTCTACTACCTCAGCAAGGTCCTCACCGACACCGAAACCACATACCCGACAGCAGACAAGATAGCCTTGGCCCTCGTCTTCTCCGCCAGAAAGCTTCGACCCTACTTCCAGGCTCATACAGTGAAAGTGTTGACTCACCTCCCGTTACGAGCAATCCTCCAGAAACCAGAAGTCTCAGGAAGACTAGTGAAGTGGGTCGTAGAACTCGGCGAGTTTGACATCCAATTCCTGCCCCGACCAGACATCAAGTCACAAGTACTCGCCGACTTTGTTGTAGAGTACACCATCCCACCAGAAGCAGCTCCTGTCGAAGACACCACTAGCCCCCGTTGGACTCTCTATGTCGACGGCGCCTCAGGAGCTGAAGGGGCCGGAGCGGGACTGCTCCTCATAAGTCCCGATGAGATCACCTTGGATTACGGCCTCCGGTTAAAATTCCCCGCGACAAACTACATTGCAGAGTACGAGACGCTGATCGCTGGTCTCCGACTCGCCATCGATTGCAAAGCAGAGAACCTAACGATCTATGCAGACTCTCAACTCGTAGTCTCACAAGTCGAAGGAGACTACGAGGCCAAGAGCGACCAGATGGCGAAATACCTCGTATTCGCAAAATTACTCCTCCAGATGATCCCGTCATATCAAATTCTACACATTCCCCGGGAGCAGAATTCCAGGGCAGATGCTCTATCCAAGCTCGCCACTTCACCCTCCAGCTACCAGTCTCGAAGACGCCGAATAGAAGAGATCGTGGTTCCGAGTATTCAAGGGCCGTGGGAGATCGCAACCATCCACCAGGAAGAGTCATCCTGGATGACCCCCTTACGAGCTTACCTCGAGCACGGACACCTCCCTGAAGACCGCCTAGAAGCGCGAAGATTACGGATGCGGGCGACATCATTCACTATCGTGGACGGGGAGCTCTACAAGCGGGCGTTCTCAGGACCATATCTAAAATGCCTACCGGAGGGCGAGTCAGACTACGCCCTCAGAGAAGTGCACAGGGGAGTCTGCGGAAAACATCTAGGCGTAAAGGCGTTGGCACAAAAGATACTACGCCAAGGCTTATATTGGCCAACAATGAAGAGGGACGCAGCCGAGCTGGTCCAAAAGTGCAGGAGCTGTCAGCTGCATGCCAACGTACCTCATCAACCCCCGGTCGCGCTCTCCACACTCCAAAGTGCGTGGCCGTTCGCGCAATGGGGAATCGACCTCCTCGGCCCCCTACCTCTAGCATCCGGGCAGAGGAAGTTCATCATCCTAGCCATCAATTACTTCACCAAGTGGGTAGAAGCGGAGCCCCTAGCCAAAATCACAGAAGAGAACGCTAAACAATTTGTCTGGAAGAACATCGTCTGCCGCTTCGGTATCCCAGCAACAATCATTGCCGACAACGACACTCAGTTCACCGGGAAGTCCTTCACTAAGATGTGCGAGGACCTGAAGATCAACCTTCGTCATACTGTCGTAGCACATCCGCAAACCAACGGGCAAGTAGAAGTCACGAACCGCACCATCCTCAAAGGGTTGAAGACGCGCCTGGAAGAAGCTGGGGGGCAATGGGTGGACGCACTCCCAAACGTACTATGGGCATATCGAACAATAGAGAGGACTCCCACAGGAGAAACGCCATATAACCTCTGTTACGGTACTGAAGCTGTCATCCCCATCGACATCGGCATCCCGAGCACTCGAGTGCTAACCTTCAATCCCAGCAAGAATGACGGGTTGCTTCGGGAAAACCTCGACCTAATCCCCAAAGTCCGGGACGCCGCCGCCCAGCGTGCCGCCTCTTACCAAAGGCGCGTAGCCCGGCTCTATGACAGAAGGGTGAAGCCCATACCAATCAACGTAGGAGATCTCGTCCTACGCAGCATCGAGGCGGCCAGAAAGGGCCCCCAAGGAGATAAACTCTCACCCACTTGGGAAGGTCTGTACGTTGTCACTGCGGTCGTAAAACCCGGAACATACAGGCTCAGAACAGCGGAAGGAAAGACTCTATCACGCACCTGGAACGCCCAGAACCTGCGCCGCTTCTATCAGTAGCATCAAGTCTTCTATCACGTAGAAAGTCGCGAGCTCAGACTCGTGCAAACTTATCTTATATTATGTATTGTATGCAAAGTCGCGAGCTCAGACTCGTGCAAACTTATCTTATATTATGTATTGTATGCAAAGTCGCGAGCTCAGACTCGTGCAAACTTATCTTATATTATGTATTGTATGCAAAGCCACGAGCTCAGACTCGTGCGAACTTATCTTGTATTGCAAAAACTATGCGCAAAACGATTTTTTACTATAAAATATATATGCTTTGACACCTATATTCAATTAAGAAAGATCTTTATTTCGGGGCCCTGCCCCGGGGACTTCGCACCGCCGTCGATTGAAGATTCGCCCTTCTCCTCCGTCGTAGAGTCCCGGCGTCGTAGGGGCCTGCCCCCTTTATGTTCGCCCCCGGTTTGAATACACCAGCTATTCACCGGCCATCTCGGGGCCCTGCCCTGGGGACTTCGCATCGTCGTCGATTGAAGGTTCGCCCTTCTCCTCCGCCGTAGAGTCCCGGCATCGTAGGGGTCTGCCCCCCTTACGTTCGCCCCCGGTTTGAATACACCAGCTATTCACCGGCCATCTTGGGGCCCTGCCCTGTGGACTTCGCACCGCCGTCGATTGAAGGTTCGCTCTTCTCCTCCGTCGTAGAGTCCCGACGCCGTAGGGGTCTGCCCCCCTTACGTTCGCCCCCGGTTTGAATACACCAGCTATTCACCGGCCGAGCCTATGTTATGTAAAAGCCGCGAGCTCAGACTCGCGCAAACTGATTTCTTGTTATTATTATGAAAAACTCGCAGGCTCGAACCCGCGCAGACTCATCTGTTATCTTGTAAAAGGCCATCAAGCGGGTCGGATATCAACGCTAAATAGCAAGTCAACAACAGTCTCAAAGTACGAACACCCTTCGCCGGCCAACTTGAAGCATCTTCCCTCAAATCGACACTTCGACAACAACCAGGGCAGCGGGGCCACAAGAACGCTATCACAACGCAGCGCAGAACGAGATGCGCATAAACAGAACAAGAAGTCAAAAGCAATAGCACGCTCATCCTCCGACAGCAATTCCTACCCAAGGCGCCGCAAAGAAAGCAATGATCAAAGCCGCCGCAGAAAAATTGAAACCTCCGAACTCCTCCGCGCAGAAGTACGGACTCCGAAGGTTTGGGGGCTTATGTTACATATCCGTAGAGGCCTTGGGGTGCGTCTAGGGAAAACTCCACTAAAGGGAGGTGGGGTCAATAGTCAACGCATGATCGCCCGAGTTGAAGCCGAAGCCGCCATCTCCGCCCCCAACACACAAACACGCACGAAACGCACGTCGCGCCCCGCCATGACCGAACCCCACTACTGGGGTGTGATTAGCCCGCACCCCACTAGTGGGGTGCGAATAGCCGCACCCCCCATAGTGGGGGGTGCGGCTCCGCACCCCCTTGGGTGCGGCCAAGCCCACCTTTAGGTGCGGTCGAACCGCTCTCCCCCGTAGCAAGGTTGGGGTGAGTCCCCCCTCTTCCGGCTCGCCGCCCGCTTTTCGGGCTCCGGACTCCGTTCGGAGCAATTCCCCGTTCGTTACGCGCTCAGAACACTTATGAGCGCGCTCAGAGCACTTTCACATTTCGGGCACGCTCACTTTTTGTCTTTCTAGCATTCTCACATTTTGTCTTTCTAGTTTCTCAGATTGCAGGAACGGCTTGTCGCCTTTTTCTCCTTCAACGAAGCTGCCCGAACTGCCCAGGGGCGAGACGGTCATTTATGAAAAATGGCGATCCGTGTGCTCCGAAGCGGAAAACGTGATTCGTCTGCCAGATGGTTACGGTGGTTACAACGGCTACCGGGCTACCCCCGGCCAAAGCTATAAAAGGAGCCCCAGGGCTTCATTTCAAGGGACCTTGCCTTCTGCACCCGGGAGAGCTCTTTGAAGATCTTCACGGAATTCTCCTTCGGCGCTTGAAGATCTCTGTGGACTTGAATATTTCCTTCATCCCGAAAGGCGACTCAGCATTCTCACTTTTGTTCTCCGGAGCATCTCACTTTTGTACTCCCGGAAGGCGACTCAGCATTCTCACTTTTGTTCTCCAATATTCTCAGAAGGAAAAAGACTTAGTTTGTCTGGAGGTGGCGTGTCACCTTCGGAACTCTCTCTCTCTCTCTCTCTATTATTGTAACGAGCAGCGGCCTGTCGCGCTCGAGTTCTAAGTCTCTAATTGTGACCCCCCAGAAGATAGTGGAAGTTGGTCGGCACAGCTCCGACCGCGTGGTTTTTTACCCTTTCCGGGTTTTCCACGTTAAAAAGTCTCAGTGTACTCAACGAATCTCTAATTGACTGTTTGCGCGCTCGGTCCGCTTCCGAGCTAAGGTGGTTCAATTCGACCGGTCTACCAAAGCACCCGAGCGACCCTAAACCCGCAACAATTTTTTTTATAAAAACTTATGTATTAGTAAATATTTCTAACTATTGTATTTATTTAAGCAAATAGTAAACATAAGTATCATTTATAAAGAAAAAAATATAATCAAATAATTGTATGTTTAGAAGAGCAAAAAAAAATCATACATAATGTTCTTCATTTTGCACCAACGTATTCTTAGAAGAGCAAAAAAAACTCATACAATGACATGAACTGTTTTTTTAATACAACACTATCACACTCAGTTGAAAAGACTCTAGATATGTAGGAACTAGGAAGAGTGAAGCTTTTATGTTTAACTTCGGATAAAGATCGAATGACTCATGTACTTCTGATACTTAATTTCAATAATCGGTTATGAGTATCCGAATGCAAGAACCGAACCGAGTGGTTGGTTCTTAAAATTTTGGATCCAGAACAGAGCCGAGACCCATGAGAACCGACCCGAACTGCTCGGCTCGGTTCCCGACTATTTTTGTACACCCGTACTTGAGGGCCTTGAAATCAGTTTTATTTTTTTAAATGCAAAATGAATGTATTACTATGTTTTTTTTTTAATTATAATTTATTGGTTGAGTATGCAGGAACAGCAGGTGAATGGAGCGAGTGTTCTAGTTACAGCTGCGGAGTCCATGTGAGGCTAATTGCTTTAATAAAAAAGATTGCTTTCATTCGAGTCGGTGATTCCAATCCTAATTTTTGTACAGTAGTTTTTTAATTAATTATATATCTATACTATTATATAAAGGAAAAGTGTCCTTTGGTGCAACATTAATAAGGTCCATTATACGCTCGTTTTTTCACTTAAAGACTAGGATTAGAGAGAGAGAGAGAGAGAGAGAGAGAAAGAAAGAGGAGGGGGAGAGAGTGCGGGTCGTAGTGGGAGAGAAAAAAAAAACAAAAATAATTTTTAAGTATTTATATTTTTTTACAAAATAAATATTATGATATTAATGTATATTTTTTTACGGTCATTTGGAGTACTCATATGCATATGTTGCGGGCGCAGCCCGCCTTGTTGCGGGCGCAGCCCGCCTTGATGCGGGTGCAGCCCGTAGACTCATTGAGCTCGGGCAAAGCCCGTGCGGAGGCGGGCAAAGCCCATCCGACAACATCGCGCAGGGGGCAGGCGAACCCGCCGTCGCCGGCAGGGTATTGTCGCGCTTGGCCGTAGGGGCGGAGCCCTGTGTCGGGCACTCGTGTGTGTGTGTGTGTGTGGGGGGGGGGGGGGGGGGGGGGGGGGGGGGGGGGGGGGGGGGGGGGGGGGGGGGGGGGGTGGGGGTGTGGGTGGGTGGGTGGGTGGGTGTGTGGGTAGGGTTAAATAGTGATATTATCAAATATAAAATGTATACATGCATCCGTGTATAAGTAATATTTACCTGTGTTCTAATAATTATGGTTTTTTATGTTGTCATATTTATATATATATTTTTTAAAATAACAACTTGCAAAATGTGCTCATGTTCAAATGTAAATTGTGATTCATTGTACCTAGCCCCAGCATTTTTATATATAGTTTATGCTTTTATGCAAACTAGAAGTTGTGAGGAGTTTAATGATGCATTCGACGATTTTATTAATACACGGTATGAATTTGATTTGTCGAGTTTATTTGGGTTATAATCAAATTAATATTCAACGAATAATTTTAAATTGGAACAGATTTGAATTTGATTTCAAAGTTTTAGTTGGTTAGGGTATCGTCGGGTTGCATAGGATAAATATCCTCTATCAACCCGCATGCGCTAAAATGGCGTCTATCATTTGCATATATGTAACGAGTTAACACTCATGTGGGAGCATTTGCCGGATGACTCACGGGGAAGGAGTCAGCCCCTTGAATTTACGAAAAAAGTGTTGGGTGAGGTTGGGAGCAAGATTGTGGCTTGGGGGCAGCCTCATTGGGAAGCCTGCCCCTTGAGAATCTATTCAATTTAGGGTTAACGAGAGACAGTGCCCGGCTTGACGGCGCTCTTGCCACTAATGACCCCTTGAGCGTTGTATTTTGGCTGTCGGTTGATTTTTGTAATGCACTCCGGGGCTGCGAGCGACAGGAGCGCCGTCATCCCGGGCATTGTTGTGATCGTGGCATTGTCACGGAGCCCCCCCCCCCCCCCCCCCCCCCCCCCCCACCCCTCTCTCGCTTCCAGTCTCTCTCCCCCTTTCTCTCACTTCCACTCTCTCCCCCTCTTTCTCTCGCTTCTACGTACTCTCTTTCTTCCGCTTTCTCTTGCTACTCAAGAACGTCTCCGGGATGGGAAAGCCCACTTTTCTCAAACTTTTGGCCCAAAAATAGATTGAGTTAACAACGGGTGCGGCAAGTCAAATATCGATTTGCGGTTAACATTTAAAATTTTCAGGTTACCATTAACATTAGGTGCGGCAAGCCAAAATTAGTTGCGGTTAAACACAGAAAAAAGAAGTGTTTTTTTAAATTTTGGAATGCGGATAGCCAAAAACAGTTTGCGGTTAACAATCGCCTAAGTTAAAAGTATTATTCTGATAAAAAAAATTAAAAGACTTTTGCGCCTATCGTCCATCCGATAGATTTACAAATCAGCACCGAGAAGAACCAATTGCGCTCCTCCTTCCCCGAATGATTTGATAGCGTCTCGAGCTTGGAATCAAACCGCAACGTCCTCACAGCTTATGACCCCTAAAACTTCGTGCGCATTGTTAAGTCTATCCTTCCTCGTCTTCTCATGGAGGCTTTTGAGGAAGCTCTCGGCGACGAGGACATTTACTGCTCATAGCTTAACTTATTTTATAGTATAGATTAGGGTTTCCTCTTCATCAGGCTTCTCTTTATTTAAGAGTAAATAAAGTAAGGATTTTTGGCATTTTGCACCCTCAAATATGGGAGGAATATTTAGGTCTAGGTATCGGTTGCAACCGGGACCAATCATAGCCCGCCATGTGTAAAGGCAATATATCTGAGATAAAAGGGAAATATCATCGGACATTTTTTTAAAATCTCGAGGTAAATCAAAGGCCGAGAAGTGTCCCGATTGCAACTGATACTCGGACCTAAATATTTCGCCAAATAGGGGGGAGGGTTGGCACTCCGCATCCTAATGATTTATTTTGACACATTGCACCCTCCAAACCCATTAATATGACACTTTGCACCCTAACATATTAATTTAGATTTTCTTGATCTATAGGATAATAAAAATGCTAAGATTAATGCAACTTTCATATAAAGAAGAATGATAAATCTGGAATATTGAACGGATATGATTCATTTGTCCCCAAATGAAGAGGATGCATGCACTTCCCCGCGGTGGCAGAAAAATGATCACATTTTGTCGAAGATCACGGCACTTTAAATGAACGAAAAATGATGTATGTTTAAATGAACTCCTACATTTTTTAAATGAGATGATCAGAAGTGTTCAATCTTCATGAATAGTCCTGTCCAAAAAGCCCGGCGGGCCCGGGCCGAGACCGGGCCTACCGGGCCCGTGCTTTTTTCCAACCGGGCCCGGACCGGGCCTAGCCTTAACCGGGCCGGGCCAGGCTCGGGCTTTCCCTCTGAATGGGGGCCTGCCAAGGCCCCCAGGGCCCGGCCTTATGGCTGCCATGGTAGCAAGCTGCCATGGCCAAACCGGGCTTTTCAAGAGCCCGGTAAACCGGGCTTTGCCCATCCCGGCCCGGGCCGGGCATTTGCCTAATATGGGGGCCCAGTTAGGCCCCCTAAGCCCGGCCCGGGCCCAAGCGGGCTTTGCCCAGGCCTGGGCCTTGGCGGGCTTTTTCCGGGCCGGGCCCGGTTTTTTTGAACAAGTTAAAATCATGAAGATGAACCCTAATATTCAACTCTCTAATATTTTACACCAAATAACTACAAATCGTAAATCCCAAAACTCTAACCACAACCCCTAAAACATAAAAACTCAAAACCCTAAGCTCTATAAACATTAAACTCTAAAACCCTAAACCATAAAATCTCTGAAAATCTAAATCCTAAAACGTCGAGTCCATTAAACCCTAAAACCCAAAATCCTAACACACTAAACCCATAAATCCTAAACCCAAATCTAATCCCAATCCTAAATCATAAATCCCAGAACCCTAAAATCATAATCCCTAAACCCCTAACTCCTAAACCCTTAAATCATATATTCAAAAATTATAAATCTTAAATCCTAAAATTCTAAATCATGAGCATAAATCATAAACATTAAACTCTACACCCTTAAACCCAACTTAACATACATCGCAAATCTCGAAGCAAAGAAATTGAACTGCCCAAATTGAATGAAATTGAGACTGAATTTGTGAGATTAACTGTTCTACTCTAGCCGTATCAAAAATATTCCGTGATAATTGGATGCCGGTTCTGTCAAAACTCGCTTAAATCAAACCACATATGCTCCAAGATTATTCCTACTCATTTTTGCTAGAATTAGTTAATTTTTTTACTAGAGTAGATTTCCTACTCTTTGGTTTTTGCTTTGATATTTGATTATCTGGATTTTCTTCTTACTTACATTTTCCCGTCTTTGGAGCAAAGAAAAGCTTCGTTGGACATGCACGAACAAATCACAACACAATAATGCTCGTATAGCCCTATCAAAGATCTCAAAGATAATAGGACCTACCTCTCTGCCCTTCTAACAGCCAAGGAATCCTAACACCCTACAGCAAAGGGTGTTTCGACCCAACACAAATCTCAAAGGCAATAAGCCCATCAATCCAGCTCATGCTTCGTCGGCACGAGTAATTGCGCTTCTAAATGTACAAAGATTTGAGCCCAGGTAGAGCCAAGTTAGACCTCCATCTCTCCCTCTCCCTCTCCCTCTCTGTGGCTTCAGCTAACTCTTTAGCATCCAATAAGAATTTGCCTGTGGGCTCCAACTCTCACTCATCTCCAAGAGCGCTCGCCAAAGCCTCGAAGAATTTTCTCGAGAACAACATTCGCTTTAACCGCTCAGCAAAGGCCTGTTTTAGTGGGTGGTGGCGGTTGGAGATGATGTCATTGAAGATGAAGATAAAACAATGTTCATGAATGAACTCCCTCTCTGCAGTTAGAATCAGACATAAAACAACATTTTGAGGATCTGTGATTTCAAATGGAGGCTATTCAAATGGGTAAACAATAGCCCGACTCGGATGGACCGGTTCAATAATTAGGTTTCCTCTTTCCTTATTCTCATATTACAAAAATGTCACATACCCCTATGTACTTATAGCTTTAATTTGTATTCCCTCGCGCGCATACAAACGGATTTCTTCACAAAGAAAATCATAAATTTTGTAAACATGTGACCCGCTCATAAATTTATTTAATTAATTTTCTTTCATTGTAAATAATTGATTGTTCGTAAAATTAACTATAACGGGAATAAATACCTTGATTTGCCACTGACGTAATCATTCACTATCTGGCCCGGAAATTAAAAGGACGAGGCGCAAAGTTTCGAAAATGTCAGATCTCCAATATATGTCGATGTGTGTCATCTTGTAGGACCGGAAAGCCACAGAAGATAACATACAACAAAAATCTCCTGAAAGTCTTTTTTGTTGGGTTGCAATATCGGTAGAGAAAGGATAATGTTGTAGAAGTTCTGCACCGAGTGATTAAACTTCTTGGCAGGTTGCATCGGGAGAGAGATTTGAAGATATATTGTGTCGATTACGATGTTTTTGCCTCTTTGGAATAAAGAGAGGCAAGATGATCTCAAGCAATCTTTGCATTCTCATCATGTCGAATAATAGACAAACAGGTATCATAAAGATTGTTTGCAAGCCACGAGTAAACAAGAGCATCGTAGGTGTCTCAATCTGCATAGACGGGAGATGTAGGGTTGCGAGGAGCATTAGTGAAATGATATCTCTTGCGTTGAGATCGCATAAGAAAGGAGAATGAAAAACTCCAATCAACATAGTTGGGTCCAGTTGCTTAGACGTCATTCCAAAAGTTCAAGAGGGACTAGAAATGAGTGTTGATGCAGGAGCAGTAGTCGCGGGTCCCGCAGGAGGGTGGTGGGGTGTCGAGATAGTTTGAACTAGTGTTGAGACACAGCAATAGCTAGAGCTCGGTGAGTTCTCAAGCTCAGCCAGAGCTGGAGCTCAACAAGAGCTAGAACTGGGCGAGTACTCGAGATCGGCGAGAGTTGGAGCTTGACAAGAGCTGCAACTTGGCGATTACTAAAGCTCGGCAAGAGCTAAATCTTGGTGGGTGTTGGAGTACTATGAGTGAGAGATTTCGCGTTGATGGAGGTCGCTCGAGTACAACAGCTTGGCGAGAGCATGAAGTCGCGTGATTGCCAAAGATCAACGAGAGCTAGAGCTCGACAAGTTCTAGAGTTCCAACGAGGTCTAGAGTTCAAGGAGCAAAAGCTCACATAAATGCAATAATATGTGCAAGTTTAATTAGGTACTTACGGAATCTGATCTCGAGATTCACGCAAAAAGAAGCGGCGAGATTGCGATAGCTACATATTTGTGTGTGAATTTAGGAGTAATATGCTCAAGATCAAGAGTAGACCGAGGGGTTCCTGTAAGACCGAGAGTATTCATGTGAGAGGAGCCGGCGTATGCGCAAACTAGCAAGAGCAATGAAAACTTCTTGTTTTGCTTTGATTCCTTGTGAGAATTGAGAGAGAGAGAACTAAAGAAAAGGAGGAAGAATAAAACAAATGGACTCTCTTATGGGATTTATACAAATAGGCTTCAACAAACTCCTTTTTAAAATGAATTAAATGGCTAATTATGATCACTGAATTTAATTAAAATATCTGAACCAAATAAAAGTAGTTAACCATTTAGTCATAATAAATGGTAGTAAATTATTACATTAGGCTAAATAGAGTGAAGACTAAATTTTAATTAAGATGATTAATACTTTACTAAAAATATTTGGATCGATAAGTTTAGATTTATTAAATAATTAATCGAGTGCTTGCTTAAAAGAAAACTATTTATTTTAATTTATGAGTTAATTATATTATTACTATTAAATATTAATTAGCATTCTTTTATGGTAATTAAGAATTAAATTAATAATATTGTCGATTTTATGAAAAATAAAATGATAAAAATTGAATTAATCATCAGTTTCTTACATATAGTTATTCTCTATTAAAATTTAACTCCAGCTTGAATTCTACAAAATAAAAATAAAAAAGCATGAACAAGATTTTAAAACTCTGAGTGACGCGACTCCACCTCCATTTGGCACGACATTTTTGCTTTGTTGAGTTTGAACAAAAATGCCACCGTCATAGAATGTATATTTGGCATGACAACGATTACGTTCACCATCAAGAAAATAAAACTAATTTTTTTAACAGAAAAGTGGATAAAATTCGTTAGTCAGATCGGGCATTCACGAATGACAGTTCAAAAACATCGTGGTCATGAACTTCACATAAAAATTAATTGTATTTGCTCAGATCATGTAGGAGAATTTGAAAATAATAAATTTGAATAAGACATAGAATTTTTCGCTGCATGCACTCCTCCACAAGGTGTGGTTTAGAGAAAAAATTGAACCATTCAAGAATTAGCCTGAACTATGATATCTGAATATGGGTTGCCTAAGCATTTTTGGGCTGAAGCTGTGAACACCTCATACTATGTGATAATTAGAGTCATGTTTACCCACATATTAAAATTAACTTCTTATGAACTCTATTTTCAAAAGAAACTTAGCGTATCTTATTTTAAAGTTTTTTGTTTTAAATATTTTATTTTAAACACTAATGATATCCTATAAAAATTTGACAAAATCTGATGAATGAATATTTCTTGATTAATCTTCAACTAGTCGTGCTTGTAGAATATATAATAAAAGGACTAAAGTAGTTGAAGAATCTATTCATGCTAAAGTTGATGAATCCATTTCTTGCATATTTCCAATGCCCACATTTGAGAATACTGAACACGACACAAGTGACGCGGAAATGGTGGAAGAGGAGCATGCATATGAATCCCCCTAACTTACATGAATCTTTCTCAAACCTATGTTTTCTTTCCAATATCGAACCAAAGAACGTGTCTAATGCTCTTAATGATGAATCGTGATTTTTAGCGACGAGTGAGACACGACTGTTCATAACCACCGTATTCACGACCGCCGCCGCAGTTTGAACATAGCAGCACTCTGCTTGATTTCTAAAGAGAACATTGAGCACCAAGATTACATATTGGCTATTCCTTACAAGTAAAGAAAGCATAAACTCAGGGTGGTTAATTCTGAAATCAAAACCAGAAAATCCACCATATATTCCTATAACAACAAAAACTCATACATACCATTTAAAACCAGGGCATCCACCATATGTACATCTTTCCCAGGTTTTTGTGGGACACGGCTTCCGCAATTAATCGCCTCGCTTGCCCCTCCACGGCTAAAGGAAGAGATGGCGCAGCGCCGACGCCAACTACAACACCTTCAAGCCTTGCTTTGATATTACTGATAGCCCTCTGAAATCACAGAAACCAGCCTTATCTTACCATACAAACTCTTAAAATTCATTAAAAATGAAGATAGTAAACAAAAGTGTAACCCATTGTATGAAATTCGTGACCGTGCGCTCTGTACATTTTGTTTGGATACTATTTACGCGCATAGAGAACGCGATGGAGGGTACTAACGACTGCTTCAAGCCGGAAATCATCTGATGGAGGAAACAGTGAGCATATTGTTTTGTTTTTAGGGCCATTTATCGGGACCATCCCCTCTAAACTTGCTAAATTACAAGTTGCACCCCTCTTACTTTTGAAGTTACAAAAAACTCTCTTGTAAGTTTACATTTAATAACATTCATGAACAAAAAGACCCCCCCCCCCCCCCCCCCCCCCTACAGATTTAGTCCAAGGGGGTACTTTTGTGCAAGGATGTTATGAAATGCAAACTTACAAGGGAGATTTTTGTAATTTCAAAAATAAGAGGGGTGCACCTGTAATTTTGCTGACTTTCAGGGGAAATTTTGGTAATTATTCCTTTGTTTTTATTTTATTTTATTTTATCAAGTGATATTTTTAATTTAAATTAACTTAAGGAACATAATAACATCATTGGTAGCAAAGTCTTGTTCTTGTATTGTTGGTTGAGAAGTGGATAAATCAACCCAAAATAGGATTGATCATATAGATGGAAGAAACAAACTAAAACCATGGAATGCGAAATTAGAATGGAGAAATTGTGGAATGCAAAATTCAAACAGCTAGCAAAACAGAAAAATAAGAAAAATGAAGATTGCAAGATATGCAAGTAATGCCAAAATTTAAGCTCCGTTTGGCGCGCGGCGTTTGCGCAGCGTTTTTGCTCCGGTGAGTTTGGACAAAAACGCCGTTGTCATAGAATGCATGTTTGGCAAGACAATGGTTACGAGCCGCACCAAGAAAAGAAAACTAGTTTTGAACATAGAAGTGGGTGAAGTTTCTTAGGAGAGGTCGAGCGTTCACGAACGACGGTTCATAACCACCGCGCTCACGACCGCCACCGCCATACCAAACAGAGCCAAATTATAAGAAAGAATAGCAGCAGTGGCATTCATGTTTTCTCTCATACCTGTGCATGAGGATTTTGAACCTCTATTCCACTGGATTTGTGAGACTTGGTCCATTCGACAAGGGGGTCATGAATGAAGGTTTCAAGAACACTCATAAGTGTCTCCCTATGCGCTCTCAGCACCGACAAGGTTATCTCGCAAACTTTTAGAAACACGCCTTCATACCCAGTTATTCCAAGACCATCAATCATGTTCTGCAAACAGAAAAAATGGTATAACTAGCAAAATATTGTGTGCACAAACAGTTTATACACAATTATGGTAAACTATCCTACACAGCCATTTTACCTGGGTTAACCTGAAAGGCACAAGCTCAGGCTTCTCTAATTGTAAACCTTTATCAAATAGACAACTAAAATCCACATGAACACAGTCCCCAGTTGCTGAATCAAATAAAATATTTTCTCCATGCCTATCACCCAGCCCAACGATATGTCCGACCATAGACCAAACAGCAGTAGTATGGGCATACGCAACTCTGGCCCGGAACCAAGCAGCTGGCTCGGAGAATGTTGTCAAGAACCATCGATGAAAAATAGGAGGGAACATCGGCAGAATTTTCAACTTCAGCATGTCCTCGTCGGGCATCTTACCCTGGCATTGTTCATAAATTTTCTTGATCAATGGATTCGTCTTCTGACGGTCAAACTTCCCGCAGGTTATGTAGATATCTTGGAGAATATGGCGGAGGCCGCGAGTCTGTGGAACCCATTCAACCATACCGCAATCTTCTGTAAGAGGGATTACGGCAAATGTGCGGATATAAAGCTTTCTCCTTCGACTCTCCGGGAACTTGGACAGGAGACGGTTTATCATGGCAGTGAACTCCATCATACGAGCATCCTTCCTAAGATCATCCTTTGGCTTACAAAGGAATGCGCGTTGACTACCATCACTCCCAAGGAAAACAACCTAAAATTGGAAAAACAAAAAGAGAACATTATTTTTGCATGTCAGTAACTCAATCTGAAGTTACCCTCACTAAATATTGCCTGATGGTTTGTTGTATTATGAAATTTTAGCATTATTCATCGGAGTTGCATCATATACAACTAGGTAGAAAACCTAGCAGGAATTACTAGGGAATTTCATCCTCGAAGAACTACACCAAGTGCAGAAATTTAGTTATTGACAATATAGCTTCATATTTTAAAAATACAAGTGAGAGACATTTAACAAATAGAGGAAAATAGCATGATCAACTACACGCTGAAGTTTAAGTCTATTAATAAACAAGCCTACAAGGATTCACATTAACAAGTTGGAAATAAAATAGCCCTATGAATGCATACACGTCGACTATATCCTCATTGTTTCACAAGTTACCCTTGCTAAATTCTTTACAAACTTAAGAGAAAACAAATCCTTCCATCAATTCGAGCATGCTTTTACCCAATATTCTTCATTCTGTACATCCATATATACTTGAATTGCCTTCAATTTTCTGTACCAACAACGAATGAAAGATCCTTCACCTAGAAAGTTTTTGTACACAGCATCAATCGTGTGATTTGCCGCGTCAATGTTGTCTTCTCAGATAATTTGAATAATCAAAGAAGTTAAGACATGATCAATACTACATTTCTTCAATTTCCAAATTTAAACAGTAATAGCGCTATTTTCCTCACCTTCTTTGGTCTCTGGAGGGAAGAAAGGATTTCAGCCTCATCTGCAATTCCAGATATTGTAGGATGATCAGCATCTGAGAATGTGAAGCTAGGAGGATCTGTTTTGATTGAATCATAAGACGGAAGTGTGACGGTGAGAGCCTGTTGAATAGGTAATATAATACCCAGCGGCATCATTCGTTTTAAAGCACTAAACTCCGTAGATATATTTATTGTCCTTGCCTTGGTCTGTCCTGGGTGAAAACATAGTTTAATTAGGTGATCAATCAAGCCGGCAAACTGAACAAACAGACTGCTATGATCACTTCCATGACGGAACCCTTTTCGTGCTGCTTGAATTATCTCAGCAGCAGCATCACGCCTCGCAGCAACTGTGGACTTGGAGACAGCAGCCATCATCCAAAGAGCTTGCTGTGGATATGCCTGCAGAACAGATGTAATAATATGCTTGACAATTCGAACAGTTTCACCATTCTGATGACATA
The DNA here is from genome assembly GCA_033032865.1 of Dactylorhiza incarnata. NCBI lineage: Eukaryota > Viridiplantae > Streptophyta > Magnoliopsida > Asparagales > Orchidaceae > Dactylorhiza > Dactylorhiza incarnata. The sequence goes on along the minus strand of JAWHQI010000306.1, from coordinate 3,098,758 downwards.
TACGAGACACTAGCTGTGACAGAACTGTCAGCCACTGATAAGTTGGCAGATCTTTTAAGCAACCACGCATGATGCTTGAAACCTGGAACAATGGATTAGAATTAATGAAAGGAGAAAACACTTTGGTTGTCTTATTCACTAAAGAGGCTCTATATTCATAATAGATGGAATGAGTAGAATTTCTAAGATACAACCAAATAAATATACAAGGGATGTTATTTATCCGACTTGGAGCTGAGTCAAACTCCGCTCAAAGTTGGCTTGAAAACATTCGAGCTCACTCAAAATCGACTCGAGCTCAAATGGATTCGAGCATATTCGAATTCTTCGATTTTGAGCATGCACGAAATACTTTTGAGTTGGCTTGAAATTTGATAGCTTCGGCTAATGTCGAACAATATATGTTGATTAATACGAACGAACATGCATGATATCGAGACAAGCTCGAAGCAATCTCTTGAGGGCAGGATCCCTCTAAACATCCCTCTAAGCGTATATATCTAATGATCCAAGATGCTCTAAAAAGTTACCACCACTCCCTTATATAGTCAAGAGTGGCACACACATAAGTATTGAAATGACTGAAGGCTACATATGTAGATAGGAGGGCGAGTGGATTCCCGGGGGAGTTGTCTTCGTATCAACACTCCCCTCCTGAAAATGAATCTTCAAGGTCGGGGCTCGTATGGGTCAACAATGAGCATCAGAGGATCCAAGTCAGTGAAATCAGAATCGTCTCCTTCAGTGCCAAGCAACAAGCACAAGTCCTTGAGAGGGCATTGATGGATAGGCTAGTACGGTTGATGGCGGTGGAAACAGAGGCCCATGTGGCGAAAATCGAGGTACTTGCTGGTGAGATAAGTGATACGATGGTGTGGGTAGCAGCGGAGGAAGGATCGATGAAACTGGCGGCAACGAAGGCGGGCCGATAAACAGGGGTCCAGGTAGAGGGGGTTGATCAGGCAATGGAGAGGTGGTCGAGGTTTCGTCAGTGGGAGTGGTTGGTTGGGTGGTCGGGTAGAGGAGGGCAGATGGCCGCGTAGAGTTCCCCGTTGAGGCAACAAGCTTGCTCAATGGTGAGGGACACCAGATCTCAACCCAGCGAAGGTGGGTCAGGTGGACATCCTCAGTGAGATGGAGGAAAGACAGACTAGTGGGGGCAGCAGTGGTGGGGTGTCAGAGGGACCAGTGGATGGTTCACACAGTGGTCTCGAGCTCGCGAATGAGAGTGAGTTCTCTTAACTGAGCTTCCTACTCATCCAAGCAAGTGGAATCGGTGGAAACCGGAGCGGAGACGTCCTCGTCAGTGCATAGGGTCATGGAACGAATCCAGGGCATGTAAGGATGAGCCGGCGTAAATAATGGAGCGACGAAAACACCAGAGGAAGCATAATGCAGCTACCACGGTGCAGGCAGACTACAACTATTCGAATACGACACCGCGAGGAGATGGACTGCGCCGAGTAGGACTGTAAGTCTGTAATGGTTCGGTTTTTAAGCAAAACCGAACCACGCCTATGTGGTTCCAAAAATTTGGAAATGAACCGAACCGAGCAAACCATTGGAAAAAAAAACGAAATATGAATACATAATCTCTTTGTTTAAAAAAAAATCCAGCAAAATTTCTTTATAGAGAAAGATTGAACTAAGAAAGGGAGGATATTGTATAGTATCATGATCATTAAGTGATACTCCACCTCATGATCATTAAGTGAACTGCGAAAGGGATTAGTAGCTAGTAATTATCATAAATCATAAGAAGCCCTAACCGAGTATAATCATAAGAAAATGAAATCCCTAAATCAAAAGCCTCACTTTTTTACTTCAAAGAAAGAAGCACAAATTCCAGTTGTAACCAAGGAAAATACCTCAAGTTTCACCAAGCAATGCTCCAGTCTAAGTCGGGAAAACAACAGGGAATTCATGATACTCCACTTCGTCTCGGCAAGGCAGCAAGAAATTCGTGGGAATGAAGCATGGCAAGACAGCAGGAAGTTTGTGTGAAATCGGCAAGGCAACAACGTGAAAAACGAGAAGCAATGCTTCGGCATGCGGCTCTGCGTGACCGAACGAGAAAGAGGAACTGGCAGAGAAGCCATAAATTCACATTTTATTAAACCGGAGCTGGTGTGGCATTAGCTTGAGGCGTGAGCTGCGGCCTGCATGACTCGCGTGAGAAGCATAAATTACCGTGACTCGCGTGAGAAGATAAGCAATGCGTGACTCCAGTTAATAATTTAACGTAACACAAATTAAGTTTTTATTAAACTGCTACCGTGACACCCAAATAAATCAAACATACTATGATACTAAATTAATAATGTTAATGTATGTGCTAATATGGTTCGGTTCGGCTCGGTTTGGTTTGACATTCAATACCATGAACCAAACCACACGTTTTTTTTCAAAAAAAATGGAAACCATGACCGAACTGTAGCTTATTAAAATGAACAGAACCGTGCGGTTTGGTTTGGTTCAGTTTGGTTAGGCGGTTCAGTTGGTTCCGACTTACACCCCTAGCGCTGAGGGAAGCACCGGAGAGGATGTGATGACTGTAAGGAGGCCATGGATGAGATGTGTAGAGGGGAAGGAGGAGGGTTGGAGCAGAAATGTTGTTGAGAGTCGTTGGCTTAGCAGGTCGTCAGTTGGGGTCACCAGGGAAACAGGTTGTTGGACGCAGAAAACATGAAAGAGGCGTGTGCAGGCCGTCGACCGCGACTGGAAGGGAGCGAATACGTAGAGGGGCGACTGGAAATGGCGAGGTTGTGTGTCAAGTGGTGATGGGTCCATGCAAGCGCTTGTTTCATGAACACGACTCAAAACAGATGTTGGGTCCGTCAAAGAGGCACGCGGGGCTACGTGGCGACGTTGAAGCCAACAGGATCATGCGAGTAGTCGACTCACAAACACGATGGGAAACCGACTGTAGAATGATGAGAACGAGCGGGGTGTGGGCTTCCTGTTGGAACGGGGACAGTGAAGGAGGATCTAATTAGGGCTCGGGAGGGAACCCTAAGTGAGCGGTAGCTCGAAACAGTGCATAGCTTCAACTATTGTCAAACAATATATGTTGATTATCCAAACAAAGATACATGACATCGAGACAAGTTCGAGGCAATCTCTTGAAAGTAGGATCCCTCCAAGAGTCTACTTTTCAAGAGAGTCAAAATACCTAATGATCCAAGATACTCTAAAAGACTCACTACCACTCTCTTATATAGGTGAGAGTAGCATACAGATAATTACTGAAATGTAATAAGGTTACATATATATAGGAGGGTATGTGGATTCCCCAAGGAGTCGTCTTCGTATCAAAATTGCTATGAGGAAGCTCGGGAATTAAGTGACAAACAAATGTCAATACAAGCAGCAGCAACACGGGCATATTAACCAAAAAAGTTCAGTTCAAATAATACATGTTACCCTTGTATGAACAGCTTTCATAGATTTATTTGTCGAAGATGCATCTCGTTGGTACATACTTCCAAACTCAAACCAGAGAGTAAGCAATCTTGGTAGAGATTGAAATAAGTTCTTGTGCCCTTTGTGAAGTCCCTTTGCATAAAACAGTAACACATCAGGAAGGTAAGACCACCATGGTTTCTCATCTGTGTTAGGATTTAACGGCCCAGCACTAGCCGACAAACCATGTCCAACCAACAGGTTATCCTCTTGACGCTTTCGGGCATCTACATGCAGATCATCAAAATACTTTGCCATGAAAAAGTATGCATTCTCCCAATTTGGTTGCAACTCTCTAACTCTTGAATATAGATTTATAATATCTTCCTTCTGTTTTTGGCCTGTGTAATGGATCCATCTTGTATAGAGAAGAATGGTTTTAGCCACATCTTGGTTCTCTTTTGATACTTGTGTGGAACAAAGTAATGGTGGATTTGGCAATCCAAGTGAAAGACTGCTGAGTGATGAGATAACAGCATTACCAAGCACTTCCACGGGCATATTCAGAAGGGATTGCTCCAATTCAGCAATAGCGGAGTCAGATTTTCTTGTACTCCAAAGAAGCTTGCCTTCTCCATGTTGACATTAGGAGCACCTGAAGCATGTGCTTCCAATATCGCTCTATGGGCTGTTTCATAATGGCCAGCAGAACGACAAAGCTTTGCATATTGAAGCCAGCAATTACCTACTTGTGCGCCTGTGCCACTTGCACCAAAGATTAGCCTGCGTAAAGCTAGGAGCGGTTCTCTTGCCCAGAGCGATGGTTGTGTAGACTTCAGTCTATTATCCCAGTCCTTCATGAATTTTGCAAATTTTTGGATCATCAAGACTGAATGATTTTTCCTGGAATGACTCATTCCCTAAAAGAAAATGGAAGTCTTCCAACTCACTGAGCAGATGAAGCTTTACCACATAGGGATAGGCCCGCATATACGAATCCATGCCAGCGGCAGCTAAGGGGACAAGTAATGCCTGTTTAGATTGTGCAATTCGCTCAGAAACTAAGAATTGATCTTTCTTCATCATGGCCTGAATAATTTTGGCAAGGCCCATGTCAAAGGAAGCATTATTTGCAAAATTTCCACATATTATGCCATCTGCTTCTGCACCAGAAAGATACTCATCCATTAGATCCCATCTCCCTAACCTCCAAGCAGCCTGTACACCTTGCATGCACCAACTCTTCTTATAATCAGGTAGCCTGCATATCAAACCATCAACATGAGTTACCATGGCCTGAAGGTGGCACATATTTAGCAAACAGTTCAAGACTCCAGAATGTCTTTGAATTGAATCAGGCTCCAACCGTAGAGCTTGCTCACAAAATGTTAAAACTTCTGCCCAGTTTCCTGCCTTCTCATTTATAAGGAGCTGGTCTTGCAGGGTAGATGATTTCCGTAGATTTGCCAAGCCAGAAAGGCCATCAGGCTCATCTAGACCGCTATATATCTCCATGAGAAATGAGATATCTTCATCAGAAAAGAAGCCACTGCTCTCGGCAGCTGGATTGAGGGAGCCAGACTTCTCCCGCACATACGATTCAAAGTACATCAGAGCTCGAGCATGGGCATGACATCTCAAGGAAGCCTTTGCAAGGGTAACTTTAGGAATAGCAGATAACAACTCAGTAACATTGCTGCACTGTATATGGAGCTCATCTGCATCAGAAGCAAGCCCATTTGTGCCTTTAACTCCATGAGGTTTAGATGTTGAGACTGGAAAAGACTGAGAGAGAGCAATTTCTTGTCTAAGGTCATCCACCCATTGCCCAAGATTATCAAGCAAAGTGAAGACAGCCTGGATGCAAACTTCATTCTGTCCCCCAAATGTTCCATCAAATGTAACCCCACTGTTTCCGGAAACTGCAGCATTGAGAACGGAGAGGATCTCCTCCGTTATGCCACTACGTGCCTCAGCAGTACTATGACAGACAGCATTAAGAACTAAATATGGTAGAAGATAAGTGGCTGTTTGCATGTCATGGCGTACTATACCACGGCATGAGCTAAAGATACTAAAACGAGATCCTGTTGCCTGTGCAGTAAGCTTTCTGATCCAGAAGAATATCCACCGTCGAAATGACATGGAAGGATGAAAAATTGGGCCCAAAGATGTAGTATCAGTTATGCTTGGAAGTTGAAATCTCGAGGTTAAGCATGGACCAATTATTTCCTTAATATAATTAGAAAAACGATCCCAAAGTCTCTTGCCCCTTCTGTTCATCTCATTGTAATTTTTGCTACTTTCTCCTTCAATTATCTCCACAGAATCGACGCCTGAACTCTCATTAGGTGATGCTTGACAACCAGCTAATTTCAGAAGCTCTTGTATGGCCAAAGCAGCTGAATCTTGAACAATGGTATCAGACGCAGCCCTAAATGCCCTTGCAAGATGCTTGTTTATAAGCTCAAAAATGAGATCATCATCTGAACATGCGATTTTGAAACGTTGACATGAAATTCCCTTAAACTTGGCAGGGTCAACAGCCCCAACTGCACCCAAGCAATCTGCACAGACCAATTTTAACCTTTGCCCAACAGTTGTTCTGGACTGCTCAGTACAGCCTCTAAGCAAAGAAGTGATCAAAGAGCTAATGACATCCAAATCCAGTATGGCTTCACCAGCTACAAGGGAAGTAACATCTACTCTTCTTGCATTAAACAGCTTACTCAACTCACAAGCTACCATATATCTTACATTTAAGCTCTCATGATTAAGACCATCAATGGCATCTAGCAAGTGTTCCCTCAGAGTCATTGATCCCCTTGCCTCCTCAATAACCTTGTTCACCACAGACAAAGCTGGAATACTAGGTAAAAGTGGGAGTTCCCGTATTTGTTGCTTTAGTATCATCTTGTTCTTCACAATAAGATCTTCAAGAATTTCTCCAATCTTGCCAAAATGCGGGGAGGCGGTTTCTCTACGGCGTTCTAAGCACGGGATAAACGCAGCTACAATTTGTGAAATAACATGTTTAATGGTGGAAGGAGATAGTTCAACAAGTTTCTTGATAAATACTTGCAATACCCTTAGACTATCAGATTGAATTCCTTCCTTGTCAATAGCATACAAAAGAAGAACCATGATTTTGGGAACATGAGTACTGAGATAAGATCCCATCATCTCAATTAGCTTCTCTATACGCCTAAGGGCCAATTTCTGCAGCTGAAGATCAGCAACATGCAGCATTTTCCTATCAATGCTATTAAGGAGCCCAACAAAGTGATTCTTTAAAAAAGCTGGAAGGTCATCAGATCCAGTCAATATAATAGAAACATCCTGGATCATCATTGGGATTCTTTCTGTCCTGATACAACAGCATAATTAGAAGAATAAATCAATTATAAGGGATACAAATAGTATTATATGCAGAACATTTTAGTAAAAAGCTAAAATATTAAATATCACCTTATTTCAGTTTCAGTCACGTCCACCTCAGCAGGAAAGCATAAAAGTTCATCCAAAAGGGCGGGTAAAGCAGCAGCAAAAATTTCCTTCTTGTCGGATCCCGTTTGGAAATGGTAAAATTCTAAAACAGAAGTTAGTTGCTCTTCGTCTGCATGGAGAAGAGCAAAAGCAAGTACCTTTGGAAGCCAATTCACAATTAAAGGCACGACATCCATCTCTAAATGGTTTGCTAACTCATGCAACGTAATCATTGCTTGATCATTAACTTTGTGTGAAACAATCAACCGTGGTATAATGAAAGGAACCATTCTTTCAACAAGCACTCCTATTTTAATTCCAACAACAGTCTCTGCAAATTCACGGCACATAGCAGGTCGGCATACAAGCCTTGCAGAGAGATATTCATATAATCCATATTTAATGTGAAAGAATTTTGAAAGAATAAATTCAAATCCTCCTTTAAGATGGAAAGAGCATGATCTGTGTATTAGCTGTGATGCAGTTTGTTTTACTATCTGATTTTCATTATCAAGCTGATCAATAAATAAAACAAGAGAGTACAAGAAAGGCTGCTCATGAATATCAAAATATTTCATTATCTCAGCTATTGTATCCAAGAGAGTCACCAAGATGAGTGGATCCTCAGTTCCAGACAATGCGTGTTTCAATCTGTCCAAGAACTTCTGCTCCTTCGTCTTGTTGCTTGCCTCCCCATCCATAAACAGTACCTCTAAAATGTCATCATCAAGAAAACAGCTTATTTCAGTACTCCATGCTTCCCTGACAGCTATCATTTTGTGGAGGAGAAAAAATCAATACACTCAATCCATTTATATCTAGTATTTAGCAGAATGATCTGATCAGTATGCCTAAGGATTCGGGGAAGAACATGAACATAAGCAACAAGTAAAGCTTCTGATGATTTCTTGAAAAGCAGTTCCATAAAAAGAGCAGGTATATTTATGCAATTATTGTTGATAACAAGTCTTGGATTTTGCACTTTGCCCATGGACAAAAAAGATCCACTGCATTGTACTGCTCTATCGCATCTGGAACACCAAAAGCCACGAGAAAGAAGATCTAATGTCTGAACATGTTCTTCATAGTTATCATTTATAAACAACTGGCAATAGCTTCCGTTTGTATTATTAGAATAAGTACTCGAGTTATATAAGCATGACAAATATCCTAGAGAATAGAGGATTGATCTGCCAACTTCATCACTTTTGTCCGAATAAAGCGACCTAGGAAAATAGAACGCCCATGTCATGCTTTTTTTGTTAAAGCTGGAAGGATGCGAGTTTTTACTTTTAGATATTGAAACTCGTGTTTAAAAAATTAAGCATAGAATTTCAACTTAAGGCTAGGAGGTCGCCTTCAATTTTTCTTTCTTCTTTTAACAACAATATAAAAAATAATAATTTAACGAATGAAGAGTTAGAATATCACTTTTAGTTATAAAATTAATACAGTAATGAAAAATTGTGTGAAAATAGATAAAATTAAAACTCAGCATTGCTCAAACAAACAAAAGAACTATGTTCGTAATAAGTGAAGTTTCCATAAAACAAACAAATTTATCGAAACTCCAACACATTTCAAGAAGCGAGATCAGTGTTGTAGATGTCGGACGACATGTCCGACATGTCGGTCGACATAAAGGTTTTGAGCAGAAAACGCTACGACATCGATATTTTAAGCCACAATGTCATTTGTTGGGAAAAACTCCTTTTGATTTAACTTAACAAATTAACTATAAGTGATTTTACTTCTTAGGATATATTACTCACATTGTATAGTAAAGGTAAATTGATCATTAGATGTCTAAGGATGTCACACTCACCTTAGAGTGTCAAGGTCAAGTCAAGACAATCACAAAAAGGTTAAGTTAAGACTTGCGTCGAATACAAGTCGACGGAACTTCGACTTGATGTCGACGTAACTCTAACTAGAAGTCGAAGCAACTTATTCAGTCTGTCGAAGTATGAGTCAAGTCGACGTAACGTCGAAAGGGTCTCGACGCAGAAGGAAGAGCTTGTCGAAGCCATCTCAAAAGTCGACGCAACTTCGACAACAATTCAACGCAGAAGATAGAAGCTCAAGTCCAAGGCTTCAACTCGAAGGACACGTCGATAAGGAATCGACGTAATGTCAACATCTGAGTCTAGTTAAAGCTAAGAAGGAATTCGAAGCTACGTCGATAAGAACTCAGAGGTGCGTCGATATGAAGATTGATGAAGTCGACGCAGCGTCGAATACAATCAGAAAAAGGAAGCTTTTTCAGATGTCCTTTTGAGACCTTTTCAGAAGGACCACCAGGCCAGAGACAGTTCTCCAACGGCTCGTTTATTGGCAAGAATGGTATGGAGCTTTCCAAGACACAGCACATCATCTTTGGAAGGTATTCAAAATGGATTGAAGGGTCTAGAACAAAAGAAAAAAGGAAATTAGGTGAATTCCTTTTCAGGACAGCTCAAAAGAAGAAAGGATTTGAAATCTCAATCATACAGAATAAGTATGCAAAAAGAGGAAAAGAAAGCAACAAGGGTAATTACATTATTTTGTCTGTCGAATAGTGTCCTCATCTTCTTCCTCCTCAAACCCTAAAAAGACAGATATACTGAAGTTCTCTCTGCATATGAATACATACAGCTGCTTATTCTTCATCATCATACAGCAGCTGGATTACAAGAAGTGCTGAGAGAAAAGGATCAAGCAAAACAACCCTTGCAAATCATCACTATCATAAGCAAGGGTTCATCATTACAGATCCAGTGAAAGAAAGACAGAAGCAGCATCAGAGCTTCTGAAGAATTCTGAGAACAAAATTCTTTTCTTCTTCCTCTTATTTTCTTCTTCCTATTTCCTGTAAAGAGTTTTATTAATCCTTCTTCCAAAGGATTCAGTGGTTCTAAGAGTCTCGTTATCAAAAGACTCAGTGGTTCAAGATCTCCTTATCAAAAGATCTGGATTGGTTCTAATAATCTCCTTATCAAAAGCCTCAGGCACAGGTTGTGCAATCCTACCAGGGAGGTAGAAGAGAGGACTACCCACATATTGGGGAACCTCTATAAAATTCATGTGTCTTTGCTCTGTGATCTTCTGTGTTGTCTCATTTACTTATTCTGTGTTTATTTTAGTAAACTTTATTTCATTTATTCTGCCTTTGGTTTTTGTTGATTGCATAATACCTTAGCATTTTTATTGTGTGTGCATAAAAAGAATAAAAAATATTTTAAATCTCTATTCACCCCCCCCCCCCCTCTAGAGAATTCTCAGAGACGCACTGTGCACTTTCAATTGGTATCAGAGCTAGGTTGATCATCAAAAGATTAACATCTTGATCAAAACATCTCCTACTCTCTGTTCTTTATTTTAAAATTAATTAAAACTATTTTCTAAAAGAAAATGAGTTCTAAGGATTATGCATCAACTAGATCACCAGTGTGTAACCTGAATAAGTTTACACTCTGGAAGGCCAGAATAAAATTGTATATGAACTCTATTGATGAAGACATATTTGATGTTATCATTTCAGGTCCTTCAGCCCCATACAAGAAAGATGTCAGTGGATCTTCAACACAGGAACATGTGTCCAGTGCTGAGTGGACAGAGACAGAGAAGAAGCGGAAGACATGTGATGTCAAAGCTATGAACATTCTGGTTTCCACCTTGTCAGATGACATTTCTCAGAAAGTTGTTGGCTGTCAATCAGCAAAAGAGATCTGGGAATCTCTCACCAGAATGGTAGAAGGAAACTCTGATGAAAGAAAGGATAGGAACTCCCTTCTCATATCTCAATATGAGAACTTTCAAAAGAAAGCTGATGAAAGTTTTGCTGAAATGTATGACAGATTCAGCATCATTATTAATGAGCTAAGGAGTCTGGACAAGGAAATTTCCTTGACAAAGATCAATAATAAAATCCTTATGTGCTTCATTAGCTCATGGGATTCAAGGATCTGGGCCATCAGAGAGTCCAGATGCCACAGAGAAATCTCAACTGATGCTTTGCTAGGAAAGCTTAAGTCATATGAGATGCTTTTGAAGAGCAGAGCTGAATCAGAAGCAAGGGAAACAACCTCAACTCCAATCCAAAAGAACCTTGCTTTGAAGGCTACTGAAGGAGAGCCCTCCACTCCTGAAGATGAAATGTTCAGCCTCCTAGCAAGGAGATTCAGAAAATGGGTCAAGGCGGAAGATTCAAGGAGAAGAGAAAGGAGCTCAAAGCCCAGATATGATAAGACTCCAAAGAAGGAGGTAATTTGCTTCTCCTGCAACAAGCCAGGGCACATAGCCCCTAAGTGCCCACAGGAACAAAGGGATAGAAGCAGCAACAAGAATGAAAAGAAGAAGAAGTCTTTCAGGAGGAAAGACAAGAAGAAAGTCAAAGGTTTCAATGCTGAAACCTGGAGTGACTCTAAAGCAGAGTCAAGTTCCTCTTCATCAGAGAGTGATGAAGAAACAGATGCAGAAGCAGCCTGCATGATGGCATTGGGGATATCCTCAGATGATGAGGATGAACAGGTATCTTTGTTTGATGATTTTGATTTCAATTCTGATGACTTTAAAAAATGCTTTAATGAATTTTGCAATGATTTCCTCAATATTCAAAAAGAAATAACTGTAGTTAGAGAAGAGTTAGAAGAATTTAAGAAAGATGACCTATACTTGAGAAATCAGGACTTAATAGATGAAGTTAATAATAAGGAATCAGAACTAATTGAAATAAGGAATGAAAATCTAACACTAAAAGAAGAGCTAACAAAGGCAAAGACCTTTGAGGACTCTCTCAATGGGAGGAGTCAAAAGCTCACAGATATCACACAAAATCTCTCCATGAGATTTAAACATTTAGGTCTAAAAGCAGACCCTTGCACTAACACGAAAGTCACTAGTACACCAGCCTGGAAAAATTCAGTTAGATTTATTAGACCTAGTGAATATCAATCAAGTGGGAAGAGTGCAATAATTAAGGATCAGAATATTAATAATCCAAATAAATTAACTGTGTTTAACAGAGTAATTCTAAACAATGAGAAGAAACCTTTAGGCAAGAATAATGCAGAGAAACTAACCAACAATAATCAAAAGGTTAAAACCAAAAGTAAAATAATTAAACATTCTGCTGATTTATTATATTTAGATATGTTTTATACACGTCTGAAGTATCAAAATAATAGATCAAGGTTTGATAAACTCATTCTCTGTCATCCAAAGGGATATCATGAAAGGCCCTTCTACTCTTTCATAGAACCCTATAATGGTAAAAGCAAAGGGCCCAAGGGAACCTGGGTACCTTCTGATGTTTGAGTTACTTGTGCAGGAAGATATAAAGATCTTTTCCCAGAGAAAGTGAAGGGAAAAGAAAAAAGTTGATGATCAATTATAAACAACTCATATGCAAAGAGAGTAATCTCTACTCCAAAATTCTCCGATGAGTTTATAATTCATGAAAATATTAGTACAAATACTATTTTTAATAAAAATCATTGTTGGGAAAAACAGCAAGAACTTTCTAAGTAAATAGAACTATTCATTCAGAGTTGCGTTGAATAGAATTCGACGTGCCGTCTAATTCTACTCGACGCTAGCTCCAAAAGCAATATGCAACTGCTAATTCAGAGTTGCGTCGAATCGAATTCGACGTACCGTCTAATTCTATTCGACGCTAGCTTCGAGAGTCATCTAAATCAGGCAATTCAAATAGCATTCGACGCAACGTCGATTTCATATGGACGGATATGTCGAATTAATAGTTGCTCTTCAAATTCGAAGATGCGTCGAGTTCTAATCGACGGAACGTCGACATGCCAAGCGCGCGCAGCTTCACTTCTAGAAGCCGCTTACTTTGGCGCGCTGTCTATTAATCTTTTCGACGGTGCTTCGGATAAAACCCTGAGTTGCGACGAATCATCTTCTTTTAAGCAGCTTCAGCGTCGAATTATTTACGCTTTTGAATTCTCTTCCCGTTGCTCTCGTGCTCTCCCCTTCTCCGGTCCTTTCGTGTTCTTGTCTCTCTCTCTCTCTCTCTCTCTCGTGTTCTTTTTGCAGGTACCTCAGAGTCAATGGCACCTCTCAAGATCAACTCTGGTTTTGACGTGGATGTTGACTTGTTTAATGCTGCTGCAGAAAGTTTCAAAGCCATTCTCGGCTTGTTCCAAACCGCTGGACTGACAAAACTGATATCTACAAGGTGTAAAATTCTGGATGTTGAATTGACAGAGCTAAAGGAGAATATTCATATAGGAACTGATGGCACCCTCCATGGGAAAATTTCTGAACATGATATTAGTATAACAGAGGAAATATTATCTCAAACATTTGATCTACCCATTGGTAGTGACTCAAATGAACTTTCAGGGGAAGAGACCAGCAAGGCTTTGCAGATAATGCAGTTCAAGAAGGACAAGCTCATACATCTGAAAAAGATGATGTGGCAGAAGAATACAGATTCCTAGCTGACATAGTAGGGAAGGTGTTGTTGTGTAAGATCTCAGCACATGATGTCATTCCCAAGCAACAACTTCAAATAATGAGAGTTCTTGTCCTTAAGAAGAAGATAAACTTGGGAGATGCCTCCTGAAAATGATTGGGCACAAATATGCTCACAAAGAAAATGCATACTTGAGAATCATGAGTCAGGTGCTCTTTCACCATTATCCAATGGTGTGCAGGTCAAAAGGAGTGCCCATTCCCCCAGGTAAAAGGATGAATATAGGAATATTCTCCAAATGGACCAGGCAGATTCTGAAACATGGTCAATCTGCACTTTCTCATTCTCCTTCACCAGCTCCTCAAGATTTAGAGAGACATCTACCAGATCCCCCAAGGGATAATTCTCCTCCTCAGGACAATCCAGCAACCCAACAAGATGTTGTTCCAGATGCTGAACCAACCCCATTCAACCAGGCCAGCTCATCCATCCCTGCCACAGATCTTGTACCTCAAATTCATCTCCAGCCTCACCAACAACCATTCACCCTACTCCCAGACAATCAATTTGCTCCTCCACCACCACCATCATACCATATCTCTCCAGAAACTTATCAATCTCTCTCCCCTGTTCACCAAGACACTCCAAATCTGAATGAGAATTTCACTCCAATTCATCCAACAATCCTATCCGCACCTCCACCTGCCCCTACCTCTCATTCTACACCCCCAATTGATATTGAGCAAGCAATTGCAAAGGCAGTAGGGTTGGCTATCAGCACCTTTGCTGACCTAATGGACACTCAAGCCAGAAGGTTTAATAAAAAATACTCTCAGATGGAAAGTGAAATACTTGATTCAAGAGGGTCTCTCCTGGCTCTCAAAGAATTTGTGTCCTCCTCCATGGTCACTAAAGAGTTCTTAACCTCTCTTCTCAGCATGGTTAAGAAGGGGGAGAAAATTCAGGAGGAGGAAATGTCTACTCTAGAAAAGAATGACCAGGAGAAGGATATGGATGATGAAAATCCTGATAAACTTACTGTATTCCAAATAGTAAGTCCATATGCAAATGTTCAGGGGGAGCCTCATACAAGTCCTCAAGATAATCCAGTACAAAATGTTGAAGTATAGCCTGCAGTAAACCAGGGGGGCTTCCATCAACTCAGGGGGAGCTCCTTGAAGATGATCTACTCTTAAATGAAGTATCAAAAATTGCACAGGAAGTTGCTCAGAATGCTAAGGAGAATGCACAATCTTAGGGGGAGCTTCTCAAGGAAGATCAAATCAATGAAGAAGCTGCTCAGGATGAAGAACCTCTTACATTTGCTGCAAGGAAGGTAATACCAATGGTATTCTCCAGGAAAAGGGAAACTTCTGAGAAGGAATGTTGAAGCTCAGGTATTCTGTCAAACAGCTATGGTGAACAATATATTTACTTGACAATGAATGAAATGGCATGTGATTTTGTTCTATCATATCATATTGTCTATGTATGTTTTGTTTGGATTTGTGTTTATGTCAATGTATGTGTAAAATCACTTTAAACAATTTGTAAAATTTGTTAAGGTAAATAGGGGGAGATTGTTGGAAAAACTCATTTTGATTTAACTTAACAAATTAACTATAAGTTATTTTACTTCTTATAATATATTACCCACATTGTATAGTAAGGGTAAATTGGTCATTAGATGTCTTAGAATATCACACTCACCCTAGAGTGTCAAGGCCAAGTCAAGACAATCACAAAAAAGGTTAAGTTAAGACTTGCGTCGAATACAAGTCGACGGAACTTCGACTTGATGTCAACGGAACTCTGACTAGAAGTCGAAGCAACTTACTCAGTCTGTCGAAGTATGAGTCAAGTCGACGTAAAGTCGAAAGGGTCTCGACGCAGAAGGAAGAGCTTGTCGAAGCCATCTCAGAAGTCGACACAACTTCGACTACAATTCGACGAAGAAGATAGAAGCTCAAGTCCAAGGCTTCAACTCGACGGACACGTCGATAAGGAATCGACGTAACGTCGACATCTGAGTCCAGCTAAAGCTAAGAAGGAATTTGAAGCTACGTCGATAAGAACTCAGAGGTGCGTCGATATGAAGATTGTTGAAGTCGACGCAGCGTCGAATACAGTCAGAAAAAGGAAGTTTTTTCAGCTGTCCTTTTAAGACCTTTTCAAAAGGACCGCCAGGCCAGAGACAGTTCTCCAACGGGTCGTTTATTGCCAAGAATGGTATGGAGCTTTCCAGGACACGGCACATCATCTTTGGAAGGTATTCAAAATGGATTGACGGGTCTAGAACAAAAGAAGAAAGGAAATTAGGTGAATTCCTTTTCAGGACAACCCAAAAGAAGAAAGGATTTGAAATCTCAATCATACAGAATAAGTATGCAAAAAGAGGTGAAGAAAGCAACAAGGGTAATTACATTATTATGTCTGTCGAATAGTGTCTTCATCTTCTTCCTCCTCAAACCCTAAAAAACAGATATACAGAAGTACTCTCTCTGCACAGGAATACATACAACTGCTTATTCTTCATCACCATACAGCAGCTGGATTACAAGAAGTGCTGAGAGAAAAGGATCAAGTAAAACAACTCTTGCAAATCATCACTATCATAAGCAATGGTTTATCATTACAGATCCAGTGAAAGAAAGACAGAAGCAGCATCAGAGCTTCTGAAGAATTCTGAGAACAGAATTCTTTTCTTCTTCCTCTTATTTTCTTCTTACTATTTCCTGTAAAAAGTTTTATTAATCCTTCTTCCAAAGGATTCAGTGGTTCTAAGAGTCTACTTATCAAAAGACTCAGTGGTTCAAGATCTTCTTATCAAAAGATCTGGATTGGTTCTAAGAGTCTCCTTATCAAAAGACTCAGACACAGGTTGTGCAATCTTACCAGGGAGGTAGAAGAGAGGACTACCCACATATTGGGGAACCTCTATAAAATTCCTGTATCTTTGTTCTGTGATTTTCTGTGCTGTCCCATTTACTTATTCTGTGTTTATTTCAGCAAACTTTATTTCATTTATCCTGCCTTTGGTTTTTGCTGATTGCATAATACCTTAGCATTTTTATTATGTGTGCATAAAAAGAATAGAAAACATTTTAAATCTCTATTCACCCCCACTAGAGATTTCTCAGAGGCGCACTATGCACTTTCATCATTTTTGATAATATCCCAGATATATCGGTCTTACCCGATATATTGGGCGATATCTCGCGGCCAATATATCGGTGAGAGTATTAAAAATATATATTTTTCATTTCTTTTATGCATCTGAGCAGTAATATTTTATTTTGTGCTTCATTTTGTGCATCTCTCGAGCCTAGATTCGGCGTCTTTCTTGTCTCACTCTTATTTGGTGTTCTTTATGTCGTCAACGTCACTTTCTTGTGTAATTTATAAACATACATTATGTGTATATATGTTTATTGTGTATATTATAAACACACATTAAGTGTGCAATTGTACATATTTACAAAAAATGTGTATATATATGAATAAATTTATTTAAATATTAAAATCCGACATTATAAAATATCTTCAATATATCCCCGCAATCCGACATCCGATATTTCAAACTCAAACTAACATGAACCCGACATCCGACATCTGCAAACTTGAGCGAGATACAAACACTCCCAAGAATTTACAGTGAAAGAAACTGAGCCTTAGAGGCAAAACTTATGTCTTTAGCCTCCAGGACTTTACAGGAAACTTGTTGATGAGATCAATGAGATAGCGGAGCATGAGCTTGGGCTTGTTCAGGGCTAATGTCACCTACTATATTTAGTTGCGCCCAGTAGACAATTCGAGTCCACAGTTATGTCTGGAGCACCACTTGGACATTTCTATATGGTTTCTTTTATTTTTGAATGTATTAATTAATGAGATCGGACACGTATCGTGTACGGCCAATCATAGTCATCCATGATGGATGCCCTAAGTAGGTTTTATTATAAATAAAAGGGTAGGGGCAGTCATCATGGGAATTGCATATTTTAGAAAGATTTTTATCCAGAATCCGGTGGTCTTCTCGTAGTGTCGACTCCGTGAAATCCCTAGGTGTCGTCATCTTAGTCCACCTCCAAACATCTACCCCTCCCATGTCACTACATCTACACACTGCCCACACCTACCGTTATCCTCCCTGTCTACGTTTTGAAAGGCGCGCCTCAGGCGCCAGGCGCACAGGGCGCAGTGGGCAGCGCCTCGGAGGGCCAAAGGCGGGTGAGGTGCTCTGGGCGCGCCTGAGGCGCGCCTTTCAGTGGGTTTTGAGGCGTCGTGAGGCGTGCCTGCGGGCTTTAAAAAATCTAACTTTAAGTTAGGGCTCAATTCCGACATTTTCTGCGAGCCCTTTCTTTTCCCTCTCGCTGACAGTGCCTTCTCCTCGACGGTGCCTTCTCCTCAACATTTCCATCGACGCCTGGTGCCTTCTCCTCTGTTCTTATCGACGGTGACTTCTCCTCTCGCCGCTGCTACCTTTCCTCCTCTCACCGCCGCTGGATGGTGGCTGCTCCTCTCGCCGCTGGCTGACGGTGTCTGCTCCTCTCGCCGCTGGTAGGTTATCGTCTCTGCTCATCTGCTGGCTGCTCCTCTCGCCGCTGGTGGCTGCTCCTCTCATCTGCTGGCTGCTCCTCATCTGACAGTGCTGGTGCACAAAGCATCCTTTCCTCAGTTAAGTACATAGTGATGTCAAAAGGATGTTAAGCTGTTGGCTGCTCCTCATCTGCTGGACGCTGTTGGACGCTGCTGAACAGTGCACCTTTCCTCCTCTCATCTGCTGAGGCTGCTCATCTATTTCTGCTCATCTGCTGACGCTGCTCGACAGTGTTTTATCTTTTGCATGCTATGGTACTTCCTCTCCTCTCAGTTCTGACTCTTTACATTTTGCACACTATGATACACTCATACACCAGATATTATATCGAATTGTTTGTAAAAATGGTTTAATAGGGTGGAATAGAAGGGAGCGGGTCATCTACTGCTCGATCAAGCAAAGATCCATGTTGGAAATATGTTCGTCAATTGACCCCCAATACTAAAAATGATTTGATTTGTAATTTCTGCGAGAAGGTTACAAAGGGTGGGATTTATCGAGCCAAGCAGCACATTGTTGGTGGCTTTAGAAATACTAAGTCCATAGTAAAAAAAAGAAATAGGCTAGCTCAACAGCGGTTAAATGATTTAGTATTTGTCAAATACAACCGAGCGTTAAGACGGCGATATGATGCACGTGATCGTATAGACCTGATTTCATTGACAGATATTGATGATAGCAACGAATGGTTAGTGGGTAGAATGGATGAAGATAATGAGGGTGAGGAGGATGAGGAATTTGTTTTTGATGACGAGTACCTGACTTGGGGTGAAGTTTCTAAGGCAACTGGAGTAGAAGAGGACACCTATCAGACGCGCTTATCCAAAGGAAAAAATATGATTCAGACAAGTGCAACTACAAAGATAGTTGAAAAGGGGAGCACATCTAAGACGAGGGTTCCTACTACAGTATTACTTAGAGAGGATGAGGATGAGGAAGCTGATGAGTACCATGAAGGAGAAGAAGATTATACCGACAGCGCTTCTTCTGATGAAGACATCGGACTAGAAGAAGATTGGTGAGTAATAAATTATTTTCAATAGTTATTAGTTAACAAGTGTTTTTTGTGATTACCATAGTTAACAAGTGTTTTTGGTGATTACCTTTGTGCAGATCATGCATATGGAGATTACCATAGTTAACTAGAAGAAGATTGGTGAGTAATAAATTATTTTCAATAGTTATTAGTTAACAAGTGTTTTTTGTGATTACCATAGTTAACAAGTGTTTTTTGTGCAGATCATGCATATGGAGATTTTATGGATCTTTCCGCTATTCTACATATATGCAGATCCATGCATTTGATAGTACTGAACTTTTATGGATCGTTCATCTTTCATATTTTTGATGTTTGTGATTGTATTTGTGATAATATTTGGCAGACTTACATTTTTTTGTTTTGTTTACATAGTGGCATGTTTATTTGTTATTGCTTAATACTCTGAATTATTCTAGTGCGGTAATTTGTTATTACCCTGAATTTATTATATGGCAAAGCAAAGATTTTTATTTCAAAAGAGAGTAGGACTGAAGCTGGGATTGCTTCAATGCCAGATTGGAATGCCAGGTAACATTATGTGATACTAAATGCATTAATTCTACTGTGTTGATATGGTGGTAGATGTATTTTATGTGTATTTTGTATTTAATTAACTACATTTTATCTTTTTTACATTTTGGCGCCTCACGTGCCTCAGGCGCGCGCCTGCGCCTTGCGCCTAGGCTCCACGACCCCTTTGCGCCTCGGTGCGCCTTGCGCCTTTCAAAACATAGCTCCCTGTACCAACCTGAAAGCCTATCAGCCTCCCTCATGTTGTCGGCCAGCAGCCCAGCCACGAAATACCCCCCTCGTCTGATCTCTCTCCCAGTTCGCCCAGTCCAGCCGACTGGTCCAGGCCCAATAGAAGGTTTGACCGCCGTTTACCGCCCCAAACATCCAGCCCAGCCCTTCTCCATTAGAGTCCTAACCCATCCCCCCCCCCCCCCCCCCCCCTTACACCCCCTCTACCAAAACCCATAGTAGAAATAGCCTTAAATCTCCTTCGACAGCCACCATACAACAACCTTCACCCCTTCGGATAGTCACCGCCACTCCTATGATCACTGGATCTCGGCCCCTTCGCCTACGGCCCCTCACTCGTGAGTTTAGTTGTATTGTGTTATTTATTTCAATATTGAATTACGGATCCACGATAAGGCGCCACAAACCAGCGGCATGCGAGGGCGCATATGGATTGAATAACATTATCGCGACTTTCGTTTATTACTATTTTTCGCATTTTTGTATGTTAATTTGAACTCACATATGTTACGCCTTGTGAGAGGCATTTAGGATTGTAACGTAATCTTTAGCCATCCTATTGAAGGGTGAAGCATGAGAATGAAAGGGTATGCAATTATTAAGTCAAAAATCTCTCTTTCTCTCCTCCTTCCCAATACCCCTTGGTGATAGGGCTTCATAGCTCGGCCCCCATCCAAACCAAAGATCGGCGCTGCTGCTGATCGCTGGGAACGCTTCCTGCACTCCCCTCCTCTCCTCTTACTTACACTATTTTTATAGGTTCCTGAGGATCCAAGAAGGGGAACTCCAATCTCCTCCAAAACTTCTCCCTCTCCGGGTCGTGAATGAGATCCCAATCGGGGGTCCATATTAACTAGGTATTAGAGCTTAAAGGATCCACCGACGCTGCTTCGTCCGCAAACTCTAGACTGTGCACAGACACCCAAGGCGTTCCCATGATTCATGCGCGCAGGAGCCCTCGACACAGACGCACCTACTGGGCTCCTCTCCAGCTGGCATCGACCTCTACGCAGGCGGCTCGAGCCTTTTGCCTACTCTCGAATGTGGCTTCCTATCCCCGACACCTGCTAGTCCTGCTCCTATAGAAATCGGTGGCCTCGTCATGGCTCAAGTCATGAAAATGTTCCAGAAGATGATGGAAACGAACCTCAATGCCCTTGAAGCCATCACTGCTCGACTCGACCGCACCCCACCGCATCAAGCTACCTCGGGCTCCTCCCATGAAGGACCGTCGGATCTGCACCAGCTGGAATTTCAGAGCCAACGTTCGGAAGGGAACGGTGTTCCTCGTTACGCGAAGATAGACTTTCCTCACTTTGATGGCCGCGAGGACCCACTTCTCCCCTCACTACGGACATTTTGGAAGGCATCCATGGAGAGACTCATGATGGGGCTCACATGACCCTTCAAAGCATTCGAGCGAAATTCTTCTGTAAAGGTCTCAAAAGCAGCGTGCACGAATTCATGCAGCCTGTTTTGTATGTTAGCGCAGCAAGACTGATCACCTTCTCCCAACAAGTCTCTTTCAGTCACTCTCTGTTCTGAAACAGATATGGGCTGACATTTCTATAGATTTCATGGAGGGTTTGCCTACATTGAAGGGGAAGTCGATTCTCTTCGCGGTGGTGGACTGGTTCTCTAAGGGGGCACACTTCAGTCATGCTCATTGCGGAAGGTGTCACTAGAGCCTTCTTCGAGCAGGTATGCCACATACACGGCCTACCAGAGAGTTTCGTATCTGACCAAGACAAGCTTCTCATTTTTTCTTTGAACTTTAAGGTACCAAGCATGCCTTCTCCTCTGCTTACCACCCACGGTCGTACAGTTAGACTGAGGTGGTCAAACGTGTGGTTGAGATGAACCTTCGTTGTACCATTGAGCATCATTTCAAGGACTGGACATGTTGGAAACCTTGGGTGGAGTATTGCTACAATACTTCATACCATACTTCTCTATAGGTCATCCCCTTCCACCTCATCTATGGGAGGGATCCACCTCGCCTACTGACTTATGGAGGCGACACGACTAGTGTGGAGACTATGGACAAGGACCTAAAGACCCGCGACTAGATTATCGTCCTCGCACAGGAGCGCCTCCTTCGGGCTCGCATGCATGGAGACAACCAACAATCAGGCCACTATTTTTTGCACCCGAGGAGTGGGTGTGGCTGAAATGCCGACCGTATTGAAAGACATCCATCGCTAAGAACCCATACCATAAGTTGGGCCCAAAATATTATGGGACATCAAAAATGATACAGCGGATTGGAGGTGTGGCCTACCGCCACCAGCTCCCGACCGAAGCCCAAATTCATGATGTCTTCCATGTCTCTGATTAAAGTCGTTCATCAAGATTCAAGGCGCTTCCGACAACATCTTTAGTCCACCTACCGCTACAACTAAATACAAAGCTTGAGGGCAAGCTTGATTTCAACGATGGAGATGTTACGAATCTACAATGGGGCACCACATACCAGCGGCATGCGAAGGTGCACAAGGTTTGATTTACATCATCGTGACTTTCATTTATTACTATTTTCGTATTTTTGCATGTTAATTTGAACTCACCTATATTAAGCCTTGTGAGAAGCATTCTGGGAATTGTAGCGTAATCTTTGGTCATCATATTGAAGGGTGAAACATGGGGATGAAAGGGTATGCAATTATTAAGTCAAAAATCCCACTCTCTTCTTCTTCTTCTTTCTCTCTCCTCTTCCCCGATATCCTTAGGCGCTCGGCTTCGCCACTCGGCCCCTCCATCCTGACCGAAGATCGACCCTGCCGCAGATCGCTGGGAACGCCTCCTGCGTTCCCCTCTTCTCTTCCTTCCATCTATGTTGTCGTTATAGGTTTCTGAGGATCCAAGAAGGAAACTTCAATCTCCTGCAAGACTTCTCCCTCTTTCGGAAGCAAACGAGATCCAAATCGAGGGTTTATATAACATTGTTGTATGGATTTGGTCACCTGTATTCATATGGATGTTTTGCTTTGATAGTGTGATATTTCTTGTGGATAATCGTGTCTTGTATTTGTATGACCTTTATCGCTTATGAGTGTTGACTTTTGGCTCTCCAATCGGAGGAAAACCTAATCCTCTTGCCTATTAAAATTATTTGCAACTGTTTTTTATAACCGTGTTTGGTTTACGCTTTCATTATTATTTGTAAATTTTTTGTTGGATCAATTGTTGAATACATACATCATCCTAGGGTTTGATTTCTCTAGCACTATACCTAGGGTTGTATTGCTAGATTCCACCTTCACAGCCTAGCATCACTTAGGCTTTACAATATGTTTTTAACTTCTGGGAATTAAGGAGAAAATAAGCATCACATACAAACAAACTCACATGTTCCAATTAAAATTCAAATGAACAATGGGTTGTTTCAAATCTAAATTTAACTATGGGTTCCAAAGAATAGCAAATGGTCTAAAACCATTGTATTGAAGCCTATCCATTGGATAGAAAATCAGGGACTAAGATTTGAATAGTATAATCGACATTTAGATGAAGAAAATAATGATAAAATTAGGTAAAGTTTGAGAAAAACAAAAACAATAGAGCAGCAGATATACATACTCTAATTTTCTAACGATAATCTCCATCATATTGTGACCAGAGCATAAGATAATTACAGGCAAAGAAACAACAGCTTCTTTTCGCACTTGTTCAGCTTCATCGGCAATAGCCATATCCAGTACCTCAAGATTGCTTTCCACATTCCAGTGGAAAATTTTGGAAAGGACCTGGATAGAGAGGCATTTAATCTTCCAAATAGGATCAGCAATATCAATACTAGAGTCATTGGTCCATGGAAGTTTTAACAAATATGTGAAATCATCATATCTTTGAGTGACAAGGCTTAACCCACTTCCATCATCTTGGCAACTGTCACCATTACACAATAACATCTTATTGTGAACTGAGCCTGAACCATAATTAGAATTTCATGTTATGTCCATGTTCAATATAATTTCATTTCAGAATATCAATTTTAACAAAAAAATTGAAACATAAGATAGAGCAATATAAGTTTACTCATGGTATCAGAAATCCATGTAAGAAGTATTGTGCTAGAAAGATGAAGTATACAATTCCAACTTCTTGACATGTCAAAATGCCTCAAGGATTCATGTTTACCTTAACATGTTTGACGGATAATCAGCTTTAGTGATACTTGTCAGAAATTTGTGCATTATGATGCAAGGATCCCTGAAGCCATAATGACTGACAAATGCTATTTTGAGAATAGCAGAAATTATAAAAAATGATGAAAAGTCTATTGATAATTAATAATGAAATATATAATTTTAAAAATGTCACAAAATTATGTGTAAGATTGTTTAATTTTATCATACAGGAAGGGAAGCAAAAAAATCATATTGAAGGTAAATGTACTATCATGATAAAAAAACAATCAGATCTACACATGATTTAGCTATACATAACATTAGAACCAAATGCAAAATATGGGAGCTTTAACTCGATAAAAAAGAAGATCATAAATATTATGAGATGGCCATATGTGATTATTTTTAGAAAATCCCACATTAAAATATATGAACGGGTAAGTTAAAAAGCCAAAAAATCAAACCTAGTTCAAAAGCCAATCAAAAACCAAAACAAGGAAACCGGAGCACGTTACTCTCTAATGCCCTTAAAGCGCAAATCGCACCCATTGTTTTCATTGTATATTATTTCAAGTACTAATTACTCTCTGAAACTTGGATTTGATAGATTAAAGATGACTAGCAGCGGCATGTTGCTTACAAATTTTATCGAAGATGGTCACTGGTGCAATTTGGCAACTATTGCAATTCAAGAGGTGACTACAGAGATCATGAACAAAGAGAAGGTTCAATCTGTCATTTTACTTTGTCATGTGCATTTCACTTTGTCCACCAACAGCAAGATCTTGGTGCTTGGGTAGACGACGTTTGGACGAAGAATGGTGTGGAAATTTTCATCTTCTCTCAAGAGAGCATTTAATTCAATTGGGGATGCAAGTTTTAGATCTCAGTTTGCATCTTATATAAACCTTATATTGAATCGTGTGATCATCGTTTTTTTTAGTTGCTTCTTCACTGGGCAGATTTAGGTTGTGTAACCACAGTGGATGAGGTTTGCATCCCCAGATGTGTGATTACTTGATACTTCTGAAGCCTTGATCCAGAAATATCATGGGGGTAGAATATTGGGGCGAAGAGACTGTTACGGGCCTATCCCGTAAGGCGTCAGGATCATGTTAGAGGTGTTGCTGGAGGCGGAGAAACAAGGGAGCCGAACCCAATCTATGGAGATTGCGTGGAGGAGAGCGGTGCTCAACCCTAACCCTTACATCAATGTTATTAAAGCACAAGGTGCACCAATGAGCAAAGGGGTCATGGAGCCTAGACGTAGGGCGCAAGCTAGCGTCTGGCGAAGGTAAGACGCAAAAAAAACAGAAAAATGCAACAAATTTCATAATATAAAGCATCTACTATATAACACTAATGTTTAAAATGTTGGACAATGGTTTTGGACAGCAAAATTACAGTTTAATAGTGCTGAAACAGTAATTTAGCAAACACGTGCCATTACAGACTATGGACGAAGGTGGGCTTACCCTCGCTCAAGTTGTAGAGACAATGCAAACAATGATGATCGTCCGAGCTCAACAACAGTCTGCATTCGCTGCCGTAACGACCCACCTCGATGGCATGCATCTGACACCCCAAATGAGACACCACCCGACGACAAGTTCCACTCAGGGCGGTTTGCGATAAACTTGTACTCTGATTCTCATGGAAATTAATTCATGGGAGGCAGTGTTCCACATTACGTGAAGCTGGATTTTCTCATATTTTATGGAAAGAGAGACCTTCTGGCCAGGCTCACGCGTTGTGAGCATTTCTTCGCCAACCAGCTCACCCGTTGGAAGATTGGATAAGGTTGGCTTCCTTCGACCTCATGGGCTGAGCACAATTGTGGTACGACAAACTCGCATGGGAGACCCTCAATTTAAATTGGGTGGCCTTCGAACTTCCTATAATCTGCGCTTCGGCCCACTTCTCCCCAGCAATTTGTTCGACGACCTCGTCTCTCTCAAGCAATCAGGGCTCATCGATGATCACTTGGACAACTTTCAGATGTTACTCTCCCGTGTCCCTTTTATAATGTTGAACATCAAATGTCTATCTTCATTGTCGGCCTACATGATTGACTGCGTTCGACGTCGAATTCCAAGCATCGTGGGATCTCATCACAACCATAAGCCTAGTACGAATATGTGAGAAGTGCCTCCTCATGGGCAACCCGTATGACATCCATCACAGTGGGAATGGGGGCAGTCGGCGGAAGGACATCCCCTCTTCTCCTCCTAGTATCTTTTCCACAACACTTAAGAGGCAAGGAATTCATCGGCACCCCAAACATCAAGCGCCTGTCACGAGTGGACATAGCAGAACAACGTGTACAAGGACTTCACTTCAATTGCGATGACACGTATACAGTTGGACAAAGGTGTAAGCGTCTTTTTTGGCTAAAAGTGGACGATCCCTCAGACAACAACGACGACGAGAATACCAGGACAACGAGAGCTTCAAACCCTTGCCCAGTCAAGCTTGAAAACAAGCTTGATACGCAAAGGGGAGGGTGATGTTATGGGCCCACGAGAGGTGTGGAAAACGCACAACCATTGACGCACAACTATTTCTTTATTAAACGCATTTTTGTCTTATTATATTTCTCACATATTGTGTAGCCCGGGTGAGGGGAAGTAACGTAATATTTTGTGTCTAGCACTATTATGCTCTCACACATCGTGTAGCCTAGGGGAGGGATATTTAGGTAATGTTTTGACAACCTTCCCCTTTCACTATACATACGTGAGTAAGGGGGAGGGCATGATATGAATGAAGATTATTTTTAGCATCTCCCTTAGTCTCATCTTCTCAAGCAAGGTCTAGGGTTGAGTAGGACTCCCCTCTTTCTCTTCATTTCGTGATTCTGCTGGCTCTCATTGTATCCTCCACCGTTGGGAAGCCTAGGTCAAGGAATGATAGGGAGGATCCTCTCTGAGACTTCTTCCTCTCAAGACCACGCGCGTGCTCGCAAACCGAAGGTCGTAAAAGAAACCTGTCAACTTAGATATCGGCATGAGTTGCATTGCAAAAGTTCAATACAGTCATATACAATGATTCATTTTTTATGGCTTAAAGACTCCAGAAAGCTAGGAGATGTTTTACCTTGCAGAAGAAGTAAGTTGTGAATAGCTAATAGATAAGTAGACAACCCAAATGGAAGTGATCCTGTATCCTTTTCCTGTAACAAGTCATCAGGACTGTCATTAAACCCAAAAAAGAATAATACATCATAAAATATATCCAATATTTTCATACCTGTTTGCATATCCATGGAATCCAGGAAAATAGTTGCTGAAAGATGCTGATAGCCAAGCTTGTATTTGGATACCGGCAAAATGCAATACAGAGTAGACTAAGAGCCTTTACTGAAGTTTCTGGACTCAAAGGAGAAGCTCCAGAGATTTCAGGGCTGGAGAAACCAATAAATTTAGAAAGTGAACTCTGAAGATCCCTTACATGCTTTTTATCTTCCTCACATGTCGAAGATAAATTGGAACCATCGCAAATATGCACATCAACAAATGGAAATAATCCTACATCCTGTATTTTTTGTCGTTTCTTCTGACAATGATTGTTCTGAGCAGACCTTTTCTCACCAACTTTTGCAATATCAAAACCTGTGACATTTGTAAAAGAAACGCCTTGACTAGAAACATGGTCATTGCGCACATGAACTGGATCAAGAACACTGGCCGCCATTTGAATACACTCAATTAGAGCCAAACAGGGTTTAGATGAGCATATTATACTAATGAGCTGTGCTGGCTTCCATATATATATTGGACAAATTTTAGCAATACGAATGTATGCACTGCACAATGCTACCTAGAAAAACAAAAAATTAGCACCTTCTATCTACAAATTTAATCCATTAAAGTTCAAATAAAGTATATGGTGAAAAAATATAAAAGTATAATGGAATTCATGAAGTATGAAGCATGATAGTAACCTGAAGTTCTGGGCTTTCTGTACTTCGCAGTGATTTAGGGAAAGTACAGACTATTTCACTGGCCGTGGATTTGACAATCATATCTTGACAAGCTGAATGTAGTACATGAAGACAAGCCCCAACTGAGGAATCATAGGCAATGTTTCTGCAAGAAACATGTCATTTTGTCCTACAAAGTGACCATATTGTTTCTAAATTTGAACACAGTTTAAATAAGACGCATGAATTTAGTAAGTATAACCTAACAACAGAAAGGTTAAACCCAGCAGGTTCTTCGATGCCCCAAATAAATCCTATCATTTGTATGTGAGTGAAGGATTTTAGTGAAATCTACACAAAAGCAAGACAGGCTAAATATAAGTGCAATCATAGACAACATCTCACATTTTTTGACACGGGGTAGGATCTAAAGTAGACTATAGAACCTAATGGATGGACTTCAAATACACTAACGATAATATGGTAACTAATTTTGCAATAATATATTCTATAAATAATATTACAAGACAAACCTCAATCAAGTCAAACTTCAAAACAGGGCAACACGTTATGTATTATATATGCGAGAAAGTGGGAAAATAACTACACGAGCAAATAGATATCAACATGTCATAAAATATTTGATGATAACAATTACAAACTAATAGTACCCAAAAACAGTGAATTAACACTAGATTCAACACAAAATCAATGCAACCAAACTATAAACTCACAAAGAATTCAAAGTAGAAGGCTTGGTGAGTGTCTGATAAGTCGCAGGTGACTAGAGCTGAGGCAAATAATTATCGGAGGGGATTTGGACTGCTGGACAGATTTACTCCTGGACTGGGTGGCGGTTTCACTGTATGGACTGATGGCAATTGATGTTGGAAGGGAGTGGAGGAGCTGTTGGTGGATCTGGGAACTAAAGGGGGGCTGTCAGAGGCAGAAATGGCTTAATGGTAGGGAGAACTGTGTTACGGATCCTTTAATGACGTTATTTAATATTAACTATTTCCTAATATACATTTATTATGTCATAAGAGTTGTGTCCTTATAGGGCGTCGTTATTTATGTCGTGTCGTTATGAGATGTCCTTTTTAGTCGCATGTCCAAGTCTGTCGTTATTTCTTTTCATGTTCTTTCCTTTTGATGTCGATTGTAAGTCATATTTAAAGGACTCAAGGGGTCTTGTATTGGTATGAATAAAGAAGTCTATTTTTCCAAACCCTAAAAGAGATCTTGGAAGCTCTCTCGAGAGAGAGCACGCCCCGTATAGGTAGCCACGGTCAAGGCTCCGTAGTA
This sequence comes from Dactylorhiza incarnata, assembly GCA_033032865.1. NCBI lineage: Eukaryota > Viridiplantae > Streptophyta > Magnoliopsida > Asparagales > Orchidaceae > Dactylorhiza > Dactylorhiza incarnata. The sequence goes on along the minus strand of JAWHQI010000306.1, from coordinate 3,069,694 downwards.
TCTCCTCTTCCGTTATCTCCACCTCCGGCTACTCTTCCGGCGACCTACGAGTCGGTCCCTAACACCTTGGTTTCAGAGCCAACTCTTTCCTCATTGTTTTTCCCGCCGACAGCCCGCACGAAGCACGACAACAGCCATGTCGCGATCTTCCGCCGACAGCTCTGTCGTGATCCACGACAACATCACACCACCGCTCCTGCGTTTCAGTTAGAGCAGCCTACAACGAAATCGTGGAGCATCGTGGAGCCGCCTACGTTCCTCCATCGTCGAAGCCCGCGCGAAGCACACTTGATCGTCGAGTCGCCGTCGGTTCTTCCGCCATCGTCTCTTCCTCGATGATCGTCTGCAGCCGTTCCTGTTCCATCATCGTAGGCATCGGGCATCTCCATCGACCCTAGCTTTTCATTCGACAACCCGTTCTTTCACCGTCGCATACGGCGATCGAACCGCAAGCAACGTCACCAGGAATTAATTTCCGCACGCCTTCTGGACAGCTGCAGGAATTCATTTTTGTGTATTCCGACCGAGCGTGGGGAATTAATTCATTCCTGATCAAGCCCACAATCCACTCTCTACTCGAATTTGGGTCGCCACCATTGGGTGACGACGTGGCACTCGCAGCAACACAAATTCAGCCGCCTCCGACGACTCCAGGCGTGCAATCACCCGCTCCATCTCTCGGCAGGCAAGTCAACCGATGGAGGACTCGCAAGACTTCAGGACGGCTCTCCAAGACGTGCTACAGACTGTCATGACCGCCATGGAAGCACGCTTTCGGGACGCCGAAACCCGGCATCGGGACGACATGACCACTATCACCGCCAGACTTAATGAGTTGACCGCCTCCCTTCCCGTTGTTACTACTCCACCCCTGGATCACGTCAGCAGCAGTCAAGTTCCGCTACCGCCGATCAACCGGCATGAGCCGCCACTGCAGACCCTCTTACGCCCTGAAGCTGTCATTCAGTCGCGCTATACCCGGTTGGAATTCCCCACCAACAATGGGAAAACTGATCCCTTGGGCTGGCTCACCAAGTGCAAACAATTCTTTGGCCATCAACAAACGCCGGCAGCTGAACGACTCCCTCTGGCCTCCTTCCACCTTCTCGACTCGGCCTTGCTTTGGGTCACTCGTCTCCTCACTGATCAGTCGGGCCTAACATGGGACGACTTCAAACGATTTTGCAACCTGCGTTTCAGTCCTCCCATCCGCAGCAACCCCTTGGTACCCTCACAACACTACGCTAGACAGGCTCCGTGGACGACTATCTGGACCAGTTTCAACTTCTTCTGGCGCACATCGCACTTTCCCAAGAGATGCAGGTCGGCATCTTCACCGCCGGACTTCGCGAGCGCCTACGACTTGATGTCGAATTTGAGGCTCCTCCAGACTTAGTGATTGCTATGAGTCTGGCTAGGATATGTGATTGTCGCCTCCAACTGGCACAGGAGGTCTATTTGGCCACCGACGCGGGCATTCAACCAGGTCATTCAGAGGGACATCCATCCCCACCAGTAGAAACTATCTTGGGACGAGATGATGGAACGGCGCGCCAAGGGCTTATGTTTCAACTGCGATGAGCAGTGCACTCGCGGCCATAGGTGCAAACGGCTTTCTATCTACACGTCGAGGACTCTGATGATAAGGGTGTTGGCTGACGTGAACACCATTGATCTCCCTCGAGCTTGAGGACAAGCTTGTTTTGCAAGGCGGGAGAGATGTTACGGGTCCTGTAATGGCGTTATTTAGTATTAATTATTTCCTAATATACATTTATTATGTCATAAGAGTCGCGTCTTTATAGGGCGTCGTTATTTATGTCGTGTCGTTAGGAGAAGTCCTTTTTAGTCGCATGTCCAAGTCTGTCGTTATTTCCTTTCATGTTCTTTCCTTTTGATGTCGATTGTAAGTCCTATTTAAAGGACTCAGGGAGTCTTGTATTGGTATGAATAAAGAAGTCTATTTTCCCAAACCCTAAAAGAGATCTTGGAAGCTCTCTCTCTCTCTCGAGCATGCCCCGCATAGGCAGCCGCGGTCAAGGCTCCGTAGTATCTCCTCCTCCATTATCTCCACCTCCGACTACTCTTCCAGCGACCTACGAGTCGGTCCTTAACAAACTGCTGCGAGAGGACATATGGGCCGTAGTGGGCCAGCGGTTGGTGAATAAACAGCAGCTAGGATGAAACCTGAGGGATGGGGGGTTTAATTGCAGTCTGGGGTATTTGATGTCCAGGAATTCAAGGAGGAGATGTAGGGAGGTGGGGGAGTGGAGTTTGACCTTTACTTAATTTTAGGGGCATGGGGGAAATGGGGGAGACTGCACGTGGAGGGAAAAAGGGGTGGGATGGAGTTACAGTTTTCAATTTTTGTTTGATGGAGGAGGATTAATAGTAGTGGGGATGGTGGAGTTATGGAGGAAGTTATGATTAAGGTAGTGAGATAATGGGTAGTGGAGGTTATGAGAAGATAGAAGTGGTGGTGGTGGTGGTGGAGATGACCGGTGATGACGGTGGTAGCTGGAGTTGATTGGGATGGTGGCCGGAGATAGTGATGATGATGATGGCCATAGATGGCCGGAGATGGAAAATGGAGGTGTTGTGGACCGACTAAGGTGGGAGGGAAGTGAGGTGAGGAGATGGTCGGCTATGAGTAGGGAAGGCAAGATGGTGACCAAAAGTGAGGAAGGAGGAGGAGGAGGGGGCTGGCCAAAGAGAATACGGAGGAAGGGGACTTTCCAAGCGTCGCACTCGGATTTCCGGTTTCGGCACCGGTGATCAAAAGGAGTGATTTCCATCAAACTTTCAATGTCCTCAAATGAGCCTTCTACTTCTATGTACAGATTAAGGAGGGGTCATGCATGGTCACGATTCTTTAATCATGGCAACCTACTAAACATACTAAAATATTAGAAAATGCAAATAAAATACTCAAATTCTTAGATCGATGGCCCGCTTGGCATGAACAATATCGATCATCACTAGCAGTTCCTTCCTCATTGTGTGCAGATCGTAAAGGAACGTGTGTAGACCGTTAATGGGCGTGTGACATGATCCTCGTCACTTTTTCTCTCTGGGAAACAGATACCCACATATAAATAATTAAAAAAATAGTAAAATTTATTATTATTATTATTATCAACAGAAATAAGATTACATGTCTCTTCTCAAAGTTAGAGATGCCATGTAACCAAATTGATGTACTAAGAGACGAAAACGACATCCAAGGTCGTCCACGCATCCTCATGTCTACCTATGTAGTCTTATCTCTTATGATATTTCAGTAATTATGTCTCACTTTCGTCTTTACAAGGGATTGGTTTTTCGTCTATTAGGCATCTTGGATTAATAGATCTTTGGGCTCTCCTGTGGAATAGGCTCTTACATGGATCATGCTCTCAAGAAATTGGATCGAGTTTGTCTCGATATTTTGTATTTTTTCGTATTAATCTATAGATATTGTTCTACGATAGCTTGAGTATATCAACTGGTCTGCCTGCCCACACATCTAAGGTTCAATTTGAAGCCCAAATTCTTCGTCATTTCTGGTCTCCACAACAATCGAGCGGCGCCTCTGCCTTCCATCTCGCTTCCTCGCACTGTGCCCCACGTTCGCACAAACAATCGTGTGCCTGCCTCGAAGAACCGGTGTGCACTTATTACGAGCTCCTGCAGCCAACAACAATACCTCACAGTCGACCGTCCCAACCTCCTTCACCACCCCAGACCTGATATCGCACCTCTGCGCGACTGGGATCCAACACTTCCGCCAGCACTAGTGCATAGCCCTATCGGTCCTGCTACAGCTCTTCGACGCCCATTCCCGCACATGACTGAACCCGTTCCATCCCACCTTCAACCCTCGTGGAAACATTGTTTGACTCCTGCTTCCCGCAGACGATGAATTACCAGTCGTCGCATGCCTTGTCTGTCACACTCCTCATCTTCGATTCTTCCTTCTCTCTGAAGCACTCATTTTTCCCTCCTTCAATGCATCGGCAACCATCCATCACTCATTTGACCTCTTCCTGTATGCCCAACACCCCTACCCCCTCCTCCACCATTGACTACCTATCGACCCGCCCTTGACTGCATGAGGTTCTTATAACCTGCTGGGGGCATTTACTAGTCCACCTCCGCCGAATTGATATTCCAGTGCTCAACAACACTTATCCCCATGGTTAGCTTGCCCGCATCGAACAGTTATTCGATCTCTAGTCCACCTCGCCATCCAGAAAGTCCTTATGGAGACTATCTACATGGAAGGCCTTGAGCTCCATTGGGTGCATTGGGCCGTCAAAATATCCTTGATCTCTCATGGCTCACATTGAAGGAGAAACTCCCCTGCCACTACGACAAGTGCTATGAAAGTAATCCGAAATTTCTTGATTTAATCAAGAACGCCAGATGGTATTTTACCTTTGCTTTAGCTTGAACCTTGTAGTTTTTTTTATAGTTTAGTGCAAATGCACTTTTCAAGAATACCATGGCCTCGACTTCGCGAAACTTGATCCTCTTAAGCTCGCCGATGACCCATACGGGCCTCGACCTTGAGGGCAAGGTCGATTTTCAAGCAGGGAGTGTTGATATGAAGAAGATGTTAAGGGCCTTGGTCGGAAGTGTCCGGAGATGGAGAGGATAGTGGTGGAGATACTATGAAGCCTTGACCGCGGCTGCCTAAGCGGGGCTTGCTCGTTGGAGGAGAGAGCTACCAAGACCTCACACTCAAGACGGGAATTAGAATTCTTCTTGCTTGTCTTCATACAACACCTCTAATGCCTTTATATAGGCTACAACATATAATAAGACATAATGATAATGATGACGCCTAATAGTAGACCCGGATCTCGAGGCCCCCTACATAAAAGATGACAACTAGACACTTAAATAAAAGCAATAATAATGCGTGGTACAATCATAATACGAGATCCGTAACATCTCACCCTTCCTCCAAAAAGAGCTTGTCCTCAAGCTTTATCTGATGTCCTCGTCGTCGGAGTCCTCGACGTGTAGATAGAAGAGCCGGTTGCATCTGTGGCTGCGAGTGTACTGCTCGTCGCAATTAAAGCATAATCCTTCGGCGCGTCGTTGCAGCATTTCTGCCCGAGATAATCGGCGGACCGGAGGGGCTGGAGGACCTTCGATATGACCTGGTTGAACGATGTTGGTGGCAGGAGGGTAGGCCGTCTGTGTTAGCTGGAGGCGACGATCGCAGAACCGGGCCAGACTCATAGCAGTCACTAAGTCTGGTGGTGTCTCAAACTCGACATCCAGTCGCAGGCGCTCGCGAAGTCCAGCGGTGAAAATGTTGACTTGCCTATCCGGGGAAAGGGGAACATGCGCCAAGAGAAGCTGAAATTGTTCCAGGTACTCGTCTACTGACCCTGTTTGTCGTAGAGATGTGAGTTCTCCGAGGGGGTTGTTGCGGATAGGAGGTCCAAAACGCAAGTTGCATAGCCTTTTGAAGTCGTCCCATAGCAGATTAGGTTGATCGGTGAGAAGTCGAGAGGCCCACAAAATAGCGGAGTCGAGCAGATGGAAGGATGCTAGATGGATTCGGTCTGCTGCCGGAGTTTGTTGGTGGCCGAAGAATTGCTCACATTTGGTGAGCCAGCACAAGGGATCACTTTTCCCGTCATAGGTGGGAAATTCTAATCTGGTGTAGTGTGGTTCAATCGCAGCGACTGGGTGCGCGGGAAACGGCAGCGGTGGCTCGTGGGCGGTCAGTGGCGGGGCTTGGCGGAGAAGTGGCGGTGCCTGACTGCTGCTTGTACGATCGTGTGCGGGGGCGGTAGCAAGATCATCAAGGCGCTTGGAGAGCATAGTAATGGCCTCCTGTTGGCGTTCCGTGAGTGCAGTTTGCGCGGCCTGTTGTGCCATGACGGCCTGCAGCATGGTCATAATCTGACTTAGTTGGTCAGATGAGTCACCCATAGTGCGAGAAGAGGTGCGAGAAGAAGAGCGGGTGACAGGGCGTTGGAATTGCGCCGAGTCGGATGATTGGGAGTGGCCACGGGTGCCACGGGTGCGCCCAATATTTTCAAATAATAATGCGCCGGTGAATAGTTGAATAGAAAAGGGCTAGTTGGGTGTGCGGCTAGAGGTAATTAATGAAGCGGCTTAGGTATTTAAATGAGAAGGAATAATAATAATGGAGAGGAATGAGAGTGATGGTGGGGACCGTGGGGTCCACGAAAATTAAAACAAGGAAATTAAAACAAGAAAATTAAAACAAAGAAATAATAATGGTGGGGTCCACGAAAAGTTTGAGGAATAACATAATAATAATAACTAGGTAGGAGGGGGAAGCTGCCCGAGGAAATGATGGGGCAGATGGCGTGGACGGACAGGGCTGTTGCACGCGTCGAGGGCTAGAAGGGCTGCTGCACGCGTCGATGAGAGCGTGGAGGACAGGGTTGCTGCACGCGTCGATGAGAGCGTGGAGGAGGGCTGCTGCACGCGGTGAGGGCTAGAAGAAAAATGCGCAGGGGCTGGAAGAGGGGTGTGCGAGGTGGGTGACAGAAGCGGAGGAGACGAGCTGGTGGTCGATGGCTATGTGCGTCGATCTGCGTCTATCTGGTCGGCGACTGGTCACGGAGGCTCCCGTGCGTCGATCTGCGTCTAGGGTGTGGACGACCGAAAGAAGAAATGACGATGGATGGATGGAGCGTCGTCGTCTTCGAAGAGCAGAGAAGCTGCATGGCGGAAGAGGAACGCGATTGTGGTGTCGTTGCGGAAGGACCACGGGATTTGATGAGGTGTCTGGACGGAGGAGAAAAAAAGGGAAGGCTAGGGTTGCTGGACTGAAGAAAATCGAGCGATGACGTGCTGGAGAGGACCGAGATCTCTGATACCAAGTTTGTTAAGGGCCTTGGTCGGAAGTGGTCGGAGATGGAGAGGATAGTGGTGGAGATAGTACGGAGCCTTGACCGCGGCTGCCTAAGCGGGGCTTGCTCGTTGGAGGAGAGAGCTACCAAGACCTCACACTCAAGACGGGAATTAGAATTCTTCTTGCTTGCCTTCATACAACACCTCTAATGCCTTTATATAGGCTACAACATATAATAAAACATAATGATAATGATGACGCCTAATAGTAGACCCGGAGCTCGAGGCCCCCTACATAAAAGATGGCAACTAGACACTTAAATAAAAGTAATAATAATGTGTGGTACAATCATAATACGTGATCCGTAACAGACGACTTCCCGAGTCATCCATGCTTCTTTAGTGATGACAGAATTACATGAAAACGGCCATCCAAGCTGACCTATCGAGATCTCTATATCGACATCTCTCCACCGAGCTGATTCGACGAGCTCATCGTCTATTAAAATGACATTGAGAGGAACCCAGCTTCATAAGTGGTACATTTTATACCCTAACACATTTACAGCCTTGGTTTATTTCTTTATTTATTCCAATCACTCTTTTTGTATTTATGTATTTACAGAACAAGTGGGATTCATGATGCAGTTAGGGCATTAATTCGTGTGTTTGTTGTGGCTCTCAATAGTTGTCGGTTTTTGAACTTGCGTCTGGTGGTATCAAAGCTTTGATATTGCTTGAGGTACGGTATGATCCAACGGCGGTGAGAGCATCACAACACTGTGAAAGAGATCAAGGTGTTGGATTCTTTAAGGAAGCTTGCAATAATGGTGCCCTATTCTAAAGGGACTTAGTATATGCTTTGTTCAAATGAGTGAGCGGAGCATACACAAGGACCAAGGGGAAAATTATTCTTAAGTGTTGAATTGGCATCATAGGTAAATCCAATTCGCAGGTTCCTAGAGGAAGAATTAGGAGCAACTCAAGCACACAACATTTTAAACACTCAACTAAAATCACTTAACTACTGTCAAGGCACTATGAGTATCTTGTTCGTGGAATCAGATGGAGAACATAATGATAATAGGTGGCTTGACCGAGGTGAACACAGTTGCAATAGGTGTGGTCAACATGAAAATTGAGAAAGGGGGTTCTTGCCCTCTACAAAATTACGTTATTTTATAGCCTTAAAAATCAATGTGATATTTTGAAAGCAGTCGCGATTTAGGAGGAGCCCAAGAGGAGCACAGGTGTGGTGATCGAAGGTTGACAAGCAGACACTCGATAGAAACATCCTTTCATAGAGTGGTTTGAATACCCCCATGTGATGACCCGTAGTTGTGGAGCAAAATTTTCAAAACCCGATTTACGATGGGTGGAAAAGGTTTCAAAATGATGATTGATAGGGACAATCAGACAACCATCTTGAGTCAGCGAATGGTCGAAGTCACCAAGCTAACAATCGAACTTCATTGCGGCTCGTATCATATCGGATCCTGAAACTGGTGCGGTTTGGTGCGGTTTGAGCCCAAACCGCAACCGCACCAAAGGGGATCGGTTTTGGACCGAACAAAACCGCAGCGCACCAAAACCGTGCGGTGCGGCTTGACATTGGTGCGGTTTGGAGTCGGTTTTTGCGGTGCGGTTTCGGTTTTTGCACAATTATCAAAACTTATCAAATAGTACATGGACTATTCATAGAAATATTATGCTCGGTTAATTACATAGCAACATCTTCTCATACTTAAAATATGCAAGAGAACAAAATACAATAAATAGTATCCTATAATTATTTATTTCTTTATTTCATGAAAATCCTACAATTGAATAAGATGATCAGATTATGAAAGATGAAATATAAAAGAATTTATTAGATTTGCACTTTGACTGTTTGCGTCGACAATTTCAAAGTGAATTTATTTCATCAATCAAAGAGAATTTATCTCATCAACCAAACAAGAAAGATAAAATTATTTTGTTCACTCAAAAGCATAAAAAAAGGGCACCGAAATATAAAAGGAAGGACTGACTGGAATTACCTTCCATCGGAATTACAATTTGCTAATCACCATTTGAATCAGCATGAAATTTTAAAAGGCAAGCCGCGTGCAGTATGAGAATTGAGAGAGTAGAGATGCAGCGGCAATGGGCCCAGGAATACCGAATACTAGATTAGGGGTTCGATTTCAGTATTTCAATTTTCATGATTCACGGGTTCAATACAGTAAATAATCAATACAAATAGTTAATGTACTTATAATCAATACAGTACATAAAAGCTAAAATAGTAAAATAAAAACTAATTAAAATACATAAATGAAAATTTTCAATATATTTGTAAGATATTGAAATAATATTAAAATTATATTATACTTATAATTATTGCGGTGCGGTGCGGTTTATTCGGTTTTGTCAAGGCAAGAACCGAACCGCACCGCAAACCATGCGGTTTTCCAATAACCAAAACCACACCACAACCAAACCGTTCGGTGCGGTTCAAAATCGGTGTGGTGCGGTGCGGTGTTGCGGTTTTTTGCGGTTTCGGTTTTTAATTTTCAGGCCTAGGATTAAGCACGGGAGATTGCAACAGGGTGAATGAGCAACGTCGTGTGACTTTCTACGTTGGTAGTACTAAGACGAGGCGTACTGCGGCATTGTCGAAGGTCGTGATTTAGCAACCAAGGGGAGTAAAACATGAGGCATGCATACATGATGGTCTCAATACCTATAGTATTCAAAAGGAGGGAACCAAGTATACCCTCCTTCCATACCAAAAGGGGGCATCAAGAGCCTTGGTCGGGTCCGAGTTGGGGAAAACGTGTTTTCACAAAGAAAATAATACATTTTTATTGGAACATTCATTCAGCGGACGCCACATTGACACTCACATGTAGTCTCATCACAACGAGTGGGCAGGCCCGCCATTGTACTTTGGGTGAGCTTGAACAAAGAAAAAGTGAAACAAAATAAAATGTTGTCCGGGAGGAAGAAATATCATTGTTCTCATTCTCTGCATCCTTCACCTCACCCATCTTTCACTCTTTTCCATTCTTATTTTCACCCGAAGGCTCCCTTCGCAATATCCACTACTTAAAATATCTCCTCAACCTAAAAATATTTAGTATTCAATACTTCTAGCTCTTAGAGGATTACACCTATATAATCTTCTAAAGATTTAGAAAAGATAAAAATATTTGCCATATGTAGAATACCTGAAAAAGGCGAGCTCTTTTTCATCATGCTGTAGAATGCACGCAATCGAACGAATGAAATTCTCAATTCCAATTACACTTGCATCAACAACTGACATTGTGATACGTACCAAATCAAAACAAGCCTGTTTGTCAAAAGAATGTATCAGAAACTGGAAAAGGCAATAACTTTTTATAAGAAAGTCAACAGATAGAAGTAAAAAAAAAAGTAAAACCTCACACACCATATGCAATGTAGCGTCTTCATGGCACAAAAGTGAACAGACAGCAGAAACAAATGATTCATTCACTAGCCCTTCCACATGAAGGGACCCTTCAGTAAGGAATTTGCTCAGAAGCCTAATAATCCATGCGGTAAAAGACTGCCACCGAAGCTTATCCCCAAGATCAACCACAATACCTGCACCATTCTCCAGCTGACAACAAGAAGGAACCTCGCAGAATAGCGATGATGAAGTAGAAATCAAGGCAAAAGATTCGCAGAAGCACTTCAAGGAAACACTCCTCGATGACACCATGTCCCGTTTCAGGGATGCCACATAAGAAATATCTGCAGGTTGGGAAGGTTAGAGATGAAGAAAGAAACACAATGCGTGAATTAGGAATGAGAAGAAAATAAGACCCTCAACCGCCGCCATGGCGTCCAGGAAGAACTGGCGGTAAGCATCTCGGTCTCCCGTGCGGAGCAGCGAGAGCAGGGTAGCTGCAGTGTCAAAGATGAGCTCGTGGCAAGAACTGCACGAAAAGAAGAGACAAATGCAAGAAAGGTCACAAAGAATTTGGTTGGGATGAGGTATCAGTTTAGTATAGAGATGAGTTGATACCGGAAGGCGGGTTCAGCGAGGAAGGGGAGGACATGGCGGAGGACAGGGAGGACGGCGTCGGTCTTGCCGTGGAAGAAGACTCCTGGGAAGTTCCGAGCAGTGTGGGAGAGAAGCTTCAGCACGGCTGTCACCTCTCGTTCCTTCGCTGCGGGCGGAACAAGGTGAAATCTAGTTAGGTATTGAAAAGCTAAGACAGGAGGGTGGTGAGATGATGGAGGGAGAGGTACCGGAGGATGACGGGACAACATAGGCATGGAGAAGGTTGGGCAGGACGACGCGGAAGCGCGCCTCGAGCGGGTCCTCTCCGGCGGATGCGGCTGAGGCGACGGAGGAGGAAGAGCAGGCGGCGGCGATTCGTTCACGAAGCTCGTGGATGAGACTGGAGAGGTTCGCCATTAGGGCGGGCGTCGCCGACCTCCACTTGCCCTCTCGACGCTCTAATTTATTGCTTATCCACAGACATGCAAGAGTGGGAATGATCTGCAAACGCCATTTCGGGTCTCGCGCGCTGCTCGAATTTGAACGCTGGAAGAGGATGTCGGCCCGCACATGTGCTTCTCACTCACACTTTTTAATTTTTATACAATTTTCTTTAAATATGATAGTTTTAGGCTCCGATAACCGCACCACAATTCTCGCTATTTGCACTGCAACTCAAATAAATTTTAGAATCTGTTCGACGCGCATGTATTGACTTTCTGGAATTATCTTTTGTCAGAAAATAAATATCTGCAGGAATTGCCTTTGTGCAGAAAATCAGTTCGGCTGCTGGATAGTATTCAGTGAACAGAATTGAAATTGATACCTAAAAGTTGTTCGGCTGCACAATTGAATTGGTTTTCTAGAATTTAAATTTTTAGAATTTATAATTTTTAAAATCGAACCATTTAATTAAAGTACTAATTATAATTGAAGTTCATTGACATTGCAAACGATCTGATCCATGAGCACATGAAACCGCAATAATTTGACGCACACTCACACATCACATAATCAAACACCCTCATTATTTTTTAATTTCATTTCAGCAATAATAACATGCATAATCACATCCATCGACGCCCATTGCAAACCCAAGAAAATAACCAACACTCGGAGGCTACGACTTCTACAACGGTCTCCAAGACTACGACTTCCATTTCTATCTCGTTGTATAACCTTGGAACTTTTGATAATAAATCTGATCCTCAGAAGTCATTGACACAGAATGACAATCTTGATGTGTTTATTATGTCTTTGGGCATATCAGTTGGCATAAATTGGTTAGTATCCCACTATATCAAAGATGAAAATCAGTTACTAGTTCATCAAAATGTGCATTTTATCATCTTACTTTAACAACTGCTTCTTCATCTCAACCTCAAATAAGAAGTAAGCAGCATCATTTGGTTTGAGAGAGTTGTGCGGGATGCGAACACGATGATGAAAAACGAGGGAAACATTTGAGCATTTACAATTGTTTATGTTATTTCCCCAAAATAATATTTTGGGTCAATACACTGTACAATCATTTATGCGTTTCGGCGTTAGCAGTCGTGAATATCATTGAGTTTTCAGTATAGATAAATTATTACCATTGCATTATTGAGAAGAAAAGGAAGGGAGAGTTTTATAGAGAATGAAGAGTCAATACGGTGGAAGAGGTGATGGCTCGAGGAACCCCTTCTATGTTTTCTGCTCGATAATCCCATGCTCGATGATTGTTGACCAGTGTTTGTGTTTTTGTGTGTGTGCATAAAATTGACTTCGACAATCGGTGGTCCGCTTGACGATTGCTCGCTTGATGATAGTGGAAGAACCAATGTTTTAAAAACCTAATCGGACAGGTCGGTTCAACCGGTTGAACCCTGAACCAGAACCTAATCTGGTCCGGTTGAGCATGAGGAACATCCCCAATCACGAACCGCCTTTGGATTGGTCAAACCGTTGACCCGCCGAACCGTTTAAATGTTCTTAACAATCGCCAAGAGAATTGTCATTTCTATAACCAATCTCTGCCCATATTTGAGGATAGCCATTCTGAAAAATAGTGGTTTGCGGATATCAAATAGTTGCTGATAGCCAAAAGTGCGCCTTCTTTTTTCTATCTGCACTGTTTGCTCGCATTGCCGGTCTGCCGCCGCCCCTATCTTTCTCGCAAACCCCCCACGTTGCTCCTTCCAGATCTCCGGCGGCCACGAATCTCCGGCGAAACCAGTGATGGATCGCGGTGTGGCTACCCTGGACTGGCCCGACTGTCTTCTCAAAGGAATCGTGGTGCTAGGTTGGCCGAATCCCGTCGCTCATCCCTGGATCTCCCTATTTTGCTGAAGGCCAATAGTTTGCTTTCCAACTATTTGATATTTTGCCTGTGATTACTTGAGATATCCTGTACAGGTAAGTTTATGAATTTAGTGTACCATCATCACTCCTCGGCGCAGATCTTCGAAGCAGTAGATGGAACCTGCTGCCAGCTGGCGGAACCAGTCTCTGGCCTTTCCTTGGAAGGTGATGGCAAAAAGCCTACACTTGAAGGCGTCTGACATGGTCCGGATGGAGACTACATCCTCAGACCACTGGAGATGTCGGACAGGGTCATCCCTCCTGGAATAGTAAGCCATCACTGGCTCACTAAAGCCCTCCGGCATGGGAGCAGCATGAATCTCCTCACAGAATGGGCTCCTCCCACCTGCCTGGCGACGATCCTCCACCTGGCGAGCAACACCCTCATACTCGCCATAATGCCAAGTATCACGGGTTCTCGCCTGATCGTCCACATCGCGGAAGTGAATTCCCTGCGAGGTCTGCTGATAAAATCGTGACCTCCTTGGTCGCACTGGTTCCTCCTCCGATCCGCATGCTCCTTTCCTGCTCGCTGAGCGGACCATCGTCCTCGGATGGAAGCACGCGATAAGGCGAGGTCGTCGTGCCTTCTGCGCGAGGAAGGAGCATTGCTCGCATGGTGTCCTCCAAGTGCCGTGTGAAGACTTCGAAGTCTGCTCGCATCACGAACTCGCCTCCTCCCGTCGAATTCCATGCAGCTCCCTCATGATTGCCGACTTCGACCATCTCGCTTTCTCACCAGACTTTCTCCCTCTAGCTATGATCCACGCTCACCCCACCAAAGTGTTGAAGCCAAGAAAATCCTAGCTCCAAAATTCGGATCAATGTAGCCGGAGGCTACTCGCCCAGCGATCCGACCAGACAGCTCGGCTGGCGACGACAAAGGAACTAGAACAGAAACAACATGACCCCAGACGCTGTGGCAGGGAGGTCCCACCACGTACCCGGAAGCTCAAAAAAGACTTCCCCTCCACAACCAAAGATGGCCAAGTAGGGTACAAGGAAGGCACCGACTTGGCGAGTATCAAGAGTAGCGGCCAAGGATGACGGGTCCAAGAATTCGAAAGTTGGGTTCTGAAAGCTCAAGTTCAGGTGCCAATCCAAGTACCCCTGGGGTCCTATTTATAGGCAAACCAAAGGGAGGGGGGTCTTAGTTATAGCCCAACCCAACCCGCCGACTATGTGACATTGAGGCGACCTCGCTTGGAATAGGTGAGTATCCACTATGGTCGCCCACCTTTTGGCGAGTATGAAGGGTTGCTCGCACATGCTCTCCTACACTCGCCAAGGCCTTTTGTTGTTCCTGCTGGCTGAGTTGTCTTGAGTCTTCGACTTCTGGCTTCTGCATTGACCTTTTGACTTTGACTTTTGCCTACGTGGCTTTGAATGGGCCCCACCCTCGGAGAATAAGGATTGTACAGAGATGTTTCCTTATACATGATATGTCTTCAATCTTCAAGATGATATATCTTCTTCAAGACGATATCATATAGACATCTGAACTTAGCTTTCCCAACGATAAACCTTCTTTAAAATGATATCATTGAACTTGTTTCGATGATATATTTCCTTTCTCAACGATATGTCTGCTAAGGCTCAAGCCGATAATTGACTTAGTTATTTTTCACTTCTTGTGTAGTTTTGATATTGAAAATATAGTCTTGACATACCTGTCACATCATGAACTAAAACATATATCAAAAATAATTTAGCTTATCTATACTTCTGTTCCTTCTTCAAATCTAAGAATATTGAGGGCATAATACCCAACAATCTCCCCCTATTTGAAGAAGTCAGAACCTACAAGTATAGATAGGCTTGACTAATAAAGATCAAACAAAGTTCAGAGCATTTGATATATTGATTAATATTGTCCCCCCAAAAAATATTAGTCATAAATGAGAGATTGAAATGTGCATGTGTTTTCCTTGAATTTTTTTCCTTTAATCCTCCAGAACAACTTTTCCTTTCCCAGAAGCTCCATCCTTCTTTGATTGTTCAGCTTCAGCCAGCTTTTGCTTTTGCCTCTCAAAGTAGTTGTAAGGCTTGGGATGATATCTGAGAGGAGTATGAGCAGGTACTGAGGGATCTCCCATCTTGACCTTGTTCCAATAGTCTCTCTTTGCAACTTCACCCATCTCATATTTATGCCATTCTTCAGAGCCGTAGAATTTGCCTCTGCCATGCTTTCCTTACTGATATAGAGTCCAGGTATTTAGTATAATATCCCTTGAGCATGGACTCCATTCCTCAAAATTTGGGTTATTCTTAATTTCCTCCATTTTTTCCTTTTAGCTTCTTGATCTTCATTATCAACATGATGTCTCTTGCTTTTCCTGACCTGCCCACTCACACTGACAGGCTCATCAACAAAACATTCTTAATAAAAGTCGGGCTGTTGATATTGCTCTAGGAAAGCTTCAGTTATGGTCTCACTTGAAGGTCCTTCAAGGAGATTTCCTTCTGGAAGGGGATGTTGATAAGCAATCCCATAATCTACTGCCTCTTGACCCATAGAATATCTGACTTCATTTGAAAGTCGCATAGTATGATGACTAGACATAATCTCCCCCTTTTTGGCTTCTGAAAATATCTCTTTGGAGAGAGATGCATGGGAGTTCTGGATTTGTTTGGACAGAAGATTATTCAAATTGCCAATGGCATCCATAAGGGTGCCTTGGGATGTCCTGAGAGATTGACTTAGAGAAGTGGAGAGTTGATCTTGGGTCACTAGAACTCGATGTAGAATACTCTCACTCATTTTATCTACTAGCTTAGTAGAGGTTTGAGCAGTTGAGGAGATTCTTTGAAGAATGGTATTAACTGCATCTTCAAAGTCAGTGAAGTTCACATTCTGGTTTTGTATGATGTCCTGTTGATTGTCTATGAGAATGGACATTCTATCAAGCACTATATTAAGTTGTTATCCAAACAACAAAGTTTCTTCATTTATATGAACTATTTCATTCCCTATATTGGCAACAACATTTGCAGCAGTGTTGTACACATTTGCATTTTGATGGTTGATATGCTGGATGTCTTCTTGCAGAACATCTATCCTGGCAGAGAGCTCATTCTTACAATTTGCAACAACATTGTTGACATAAGCTTTAAATTGTATTCTTTGTATGTCCAGCATTACTTCTAGTTGAGACAAATTCATTTGATGTGGTTGTGGAGTTTGGGAGGATTGGAGAATGTTGTTTATCCTCCATCCTTGGAGGTGAGGGCAACACTTTGGGTTGAGCAGTAGACTCCTGCTCCATTGTTGCAGGTATTCCAGAGGGCTGCTCATATTCATATTCTGGAGTGCTTTGAGGCACATCTTCATTTAGAAATTCATTTAAAGACCTGTCAGAGTCTTCTACCTCTCCACTAACACAGACACAACAACTTCCATATCTATTGCAGCCTTTTGAGCAATTTGTAGAAAATCTCCTAGGGTCACCTCCTCTTGAGATACTGACTCACTGTCCATCATAGAAGTATCTTCTCTTAGGGGCTCCCCCTCAATAGGTGCCAGAGGTTCTGGAGCAACTGAAGGAATTAGTTCAGGTGAGTAATTTCTACGCTTTCACAATGTCTAATATATACTAGTATGCATTGGGAAGGCAAAGAGACACATACATGTTTAAATCTTCTTGTATCATTTTGAGAATACAGTAATAGCGGCGTAATTATGACGCTGACGTGCCATGTGATGTCATTCTGTCGGCCTGATCGAGTTTTGTCATCGAGAGTGTCGTCGAGATTACTTCAACCTTGTCATCAGAATTACTTCAATATTGTCGTCGAGATCACTTTAGTTTTGTCATCGAGACTCCAACAATATCGTCGAGACTCTAGTAATGTCGTCTTGACCATCAAGACAATTTTTCTTTGTCTATGCTACCTTTCTTTAGATGATTTTGCACTTCTGCCTTAGGCATTTTCCTGTTATTCCTGTCATCAAAACTAAAGTTGTTAGACTACTTTAGAGTGAACCTTGTGAAAGATCCAACCCTTTATTTAAAGATTTCAAATCCACTGACAAAAGACATAAGGAATTCAATATGCCCAATTTAAGAACTTAGCATCCCCAATTCAATTTTGAATTGATTGAATTTTGACTCATCAAGGGGCTTAGTAAAAATATCAGTTATCTGCCTTTCTGTGTTGACATACTCAAGACAGATGGCCTCCTTTTCTACATGCTCCCTAATAAAATGATATTTAATTTCAATATGCTTTGTTCTGTTTTGTACTGCAGGATTCTTAGCAATAGAAATGACACTTGAGGAGTCACAAAAGAGAGGTGTTCTCTTTATTTGCAAATTGTAATCCTCTAATTGGTGTTGAATCCAAAGGAGTTGTGCACAACAACTACCAACAGAGATGTTCTCTGGTTCAGCTGTAGAGATAACAATGCTATTTTGTTTTTTGCTACTCCAGGACACAAGACTTCTCCCCAAGAACTGACAAGTTCCTGAAGTATTTTTTCTATCCTCTTTGCATCCAGCAAAGTCTGCATCAGAATATCCATACAACTCGATGTCATTTGACTTAGGATATCAGATCCATAGATTGGGAGTACCCTTCAGATATCTCAGAATTATTTTGACTGCTGAATAGTGGGATTCTTTGGGGTTTACTTGAAACCTTGCACAAACACATGTAGCAAACATGATGTCTATCCTACTAGCAGTAAAGTAGAGCAATGAGTCAATTATGCTTCTATACATGGACTCATTATAGGGTTTCCACTACTCATCCTTGTCTAGAGACATACTTGAACCCATATGAGTCCTCATAGGGGTATAGTTTTTTATTCCAAATTTTTTTATGATGTCCAAGGTAAATTTGGTCTGAGAAATGAAAATTCCTTCCTCAGATTGCTTTACTTGGAGACCTAAGAAATATTTAAGCTATCTCATACTACTCATTTCAAATTTACTTTGCATGAGTTTAACAAACTTTTTGCAAAGACTCCCATCAGTTGATCCATGTCATCAACATATATTTGGACCAAAAGGATCCGGGCCTTCAATTCTCTCAAGAAAAGAGTCTTATCTATTTTCCCTCTTGAGAATTTATTTTTAAGGAGAAAGGTAGACAGTGTCTCATACCAAGCCTTTGGAGCTTGCTTCAAGCCATATGGGGCTTTCTTTAGAAAGCAGACATAGTCAGGATGGGTATGAGAGATAAAGCCCGGTAGCTAAGCTACATAAACCTCCTCCTTCAAGTATCCATTTAAGAATGCTGACTTTACATCCATTTGGTAAACTTTGAACTCTTTGAATGCTGCATAAGCTAGGAAGAGTCTGATGGCCTCTAGTCTAGCAACATGAGCACATGTCTGATCAAAGTCTATCCCTTCTTCTTATCTGTATCCTTGGGCTACCAATCTGGCTTTATTCTTTACAATCACCTCAGCTTCATCCATTTTATTTCTGCAAATCCACTTTGTCCCAATGACATCATAACCTTGTGGTCTGGGAACAAGCTTTCAACCTTTGCATCTCTTGAATTGGCTGAGCTCTTCTTGCATGGTCATAACCCAAAATTGGTCTTGACTGGCCTCCTCAAATTTCTTTCGCTCCAGTTGTGAAAGAAAACTGAGGTGTAGGTTCTCATTCATAGCATTTCTTCTGGTTCTGACTCCATGATTAAGCTCACCAATTATCTGATTTGCTGGATGATTTCTTAAATGTCTCACAGTTGTAGGCAATACTCTTTGTGGTTCTTCTATTTCAGTAACTTCTTCACCTGCTGCTTCAAGATTTTCATTCTGAAGATTTGGGTCTTCAGTAGTCTCTTTTACTGTTTCTAGAATAGGCAGTACTCTTGTCAAAGGTTCTTTCTTCTCTATTGTTTCTTCTTCTCTGATTTTAAGGGTCTCCAATCCTGCTTCAATTCCTGCACTGGATGAACTAGAAGGAGGGTTATACAACATGTTGCTCTCATCAAAAACTATATGAACAGATTCCTCAATTGTAAGAGCATTCTTAGTGAAGACTCTGTAGGCTTTACTAGTTTTCATATATCCTACAAAGACACCTTCATAACTCTTTTCAGAGAATTTGGTGATGTAATGTTTATTATTCTTCAGCACATGACATTTACTTCCAAAATTTTTGAAGTAAGCTAGTGTTGGCTTCTTACCTTTAATCAACTCATAGGGAGTCGTACTATTGTTCTTATTGATTAGTGTTCTATTTTGCACATAACATGTAGTGTTAACTGCCTCAGGCCAGAGGTATTTTGGAAGTGAGGAGTCACTTAGCATAGTCCTACCAGCCTCAATAAGTGTTCTATTTTTCCTCTCAGCAACCCCATTTTGCTATGGAGCTCTGGGAGAAGAAAACTCTTGTAGGATACCTTCTTCTTCATAAAATTTAGTCATTGAACCAGATTGAAATTCAGCTCTATGATCACTTCTGATTTTGACCACAGAGCTGTTACTTCATTCTGAATTTGTTTGACAAAATTCTTGAATGTACTTATGGTATCAAACTTGTGTTTTAAGAAGAACACCTGGGCAAACCTAGAGTGATCACCAACAATAAACAATATATAAGCCATCCCTCCTAGGTTGAGTACTGACATAGGGCCAAATAGGTCCATGTGCAGCAGGTATAAACACCTAGTGGATTATTTATCTTGTATGCTTTTAAATGTAGCCCTTGTTTGTTTGCCCATTTGACATGCATGGAAGGGACTCATTTCTAGACAATCCAACTTAAGAGCATCCCTTACCAAATTTTCTGTTATTAACTTTTTAAGACAATTATAGTTAATGCGGGCTAGCCTCTTGTGCCACTTTACACAAGCAGACATTCCATCATTTGCTAAAAGACACATAGGCTCATCCTTTCTAATACAAATGAAATTCAAACAATAGATATTGCCACTCCTAGTGCCTGTTAGGATAGATTTAGCATTCTTAGAATCTTTGATCAGACATTTATCCTTGTGGAAGGCAACATCATATCCCAAGTCATATAGTTGGCTTATACTAATAAGATTATGTTGTAACCCTTCAACATAAACTACTCTTGTGATAGTGATACTACCATTAATGATCTTACTATAGCCCTTGACTACACCTATGTCAGGTCCTCCAAATTTGACTTTTGGTCTATCTTCTACAGGTGTAAACTCCTTCAATAGGCTTCTAGTCTCATTCATGTACCTGGAATACCCATTATCCAAATACCACACATGAGTCTTGGTGGTTTTGGGACATACCTATAAGACAGCTAAACTTCCATAGGAATCCATCCTTTCTTGGGTACTAGATGCTTGTTATAGTTTGATCTAAATAAAAAACTGGCAGCCTGCTTTTTGATTCTAATGTGGGGATCATTCTGCACAGTTGGATTAAACCAACAATCTAAGGCAAAATGCCCTACTTTATCACAGCACAAACATTCAAATCTATTATATTTAGATTTTATTATTGTGCTTGGTCTGACTGAGTTCGGATGTTGCTTGACAGCTAACCCCTCTTTCTTAGAAGTTGAAGAGCTTTCCTCAGCTTGAGAATTTCTTAAGGCTTTCATAGGAAAAAAATTTGGGGTGCTGATAGAGCACTCTTCCCAAGGAAATTCTGTCTTTTACTTACCCAAGTAGAAGGGAGCTTAAGAACACCCTCTGTCTTCTTGCTCTCTTTGCATCCATAGATGCTACATTGATCATAAGAATTAGTGGGTATGATCACTTTTCTAAAGACTGATTTTCCTCGAGAAGATTTCTCATTGTCTTCGCCTTGACCATAGTCCAAACCTTTCTTATTTGTTTGTGAAAAACCATCAATCAAGGGAAGAACAGTTTGTGGATTGGAATAACTTGCTACAATTTTTCTTTCTTTTAAGAGCTTATCCTCTAGCTCTTTGATTCTAATATTCCTATGCTTAACAACTTCAGTTAAAGTGCTAGTGTTTAGTGGAGAAATTGATAATTTGGTTTATCTTGAGCTAGCTCAGTTACTTTCTCAAGTAGTTCATCTCTCTTGTCACACAAGGAGATGATATCTGATGCTTGTGCCTTATAGAGAGCTTTTGCTTTCTTCAGAGCTTCAAGCAGGGCACCAAATTTCTCAATATAATCAGTGTCATCTTCTCTTACTGTTGAAGAGGAACTGACATCTGAATCTGTGTCAGATATGGTAAGAGAAGCCTAAGGAATTACCTGGTTGTGATGGGGATCATCACAACATTCATCATCTGAGCAGGCCATAGTTGTTATATGGCTATCTGATTTTGATGAGGAGCACTCAGTGTCACTATCACTAAGCGTTCTCACTTTCTTAGCCACAAGGCTCCTCTCTATCTTCCTCCTCCTTGAGTGCTTTCTCTCTTCACTCTTCTCTTGCATCTTGAATGGACATTTAACAATAATATGTTCAGGCTTTTTGCAGCTGTAACAAACAATGTTAGAGGAAATATATTTGTTAGGTTTGGGCTCATACCTTTCTGATCTGTGTCTGCTCCCAGACTTGTCTTCTCTCTTGGAACTAGAGGGAGAAGCTTTATATCTTATGTTCCCTCTTCTTCTGTTTCTCAGTAATTTCTTAAACTGCTTGGTGAATAGTGAGAGATCTCCATCAGAGAGCTCTGAGCTAGAGTTACTTGAGGTCTCTTCCTCTGAGACATAGACAAGCTCCACAGTCTTGTGCTTTCTTGAACCTTCAACTTTAAAGTCCACTACCTTTTTTCTACTGTGAACTTTGGAACCTTCCTCTTCAGCCTTTCTGATATTTAACTACAACTCATATGACAGAAGCTTGCCATATAGCTATTGAGGCTCCATAGCTCCCAGATTTCCAACTTCCCTGATGGCACATAGCTTCATATCCCATTCTTTATATAAAGATCTCAAAGACTTGTCATTGAGCTCATAATTGGTGCTTTCATAAGTTTTGAGTCCATTTACAATCCTGAAGAACTTTTCATAGCAGGCAGCTATGTCATCCTTTTTGTCTTGCCTGAA
The DNA here is from genome assembly GCA_033032865.1 of Dactylorhiza incarnata. NCBI lineage: Eukaryota > Viridiplantae > Streptophyta > Magnoliopsida > Asparagales > Orchidaceae > Dactylorhiza > Dactylorhiza incarnata. The sequence continues at coordinate 3,047,541 of JAWHQI010000306.1, read as the reverse complement.
GGATTCATACTCTTGATTCTTAAAGGATTTTCTGTCATCCCTAACCTCTTCAATTCCTTCCATGTAACCAACCAAAGAATCCCACATTTCCTTTATTATTTTACAATGAATCAGATTCTGAAATGTTGAATCATCAATTGCATTTACAATGATGTTCTTAGCCCTTTTGTCCATGATGACCAAGGCTACTTTATCCTTGGTGAATTGGGATAGAGTTTTGGGTGTAGGAGCTGTTGTTGGGTCCACATGGATATTCATAGGGGCATAGAGTCCCTCTTCAACTACCAAATAGACTCTAGGGTCAGAAGATTCCATGTACAACTTGATTCTCTGCTTCTAGATAACAAAGTTCTCTTTGGTGCAGATGAACAACTTCATTGAGCTCATTTTCTTATGATGCTTACCAACCATTGATTTATCACAACCCACTAAACTTGCAGATCTTGTTCTAAGCTATTAAGCCTTTGAACTTAACCTCGCTCTAATACCAATTGAAAGATTTGGGTTGTCTATAATACACCTAGGGGTGATTAGGTGTTTTCAGTGTTAATTGCTACTTTAAAAATCTAACTAGCACAGCACAGAAACAACACAGAAAACACACATGATTTATAGTGGTTCCCTTCAAGACAATGTGTCAAGAGGTACTCCACTATCCCTCCCACCTATCTAGCAATGTGCTAGACTAGGCAACTTCTCCAACTCAGATCTCTTCTCAATAAATAGATCTTACAACTCAGGTTCACACAAAACCCTACCAATCTCAGATTTTACAAGTCTTACAATAACTCAGATCTTCACCAAGATCCTACCAAGCTCAGACTCACAAAGAACCCTACCAAACTCAGGCTCACACAGAACCCTACCAATACTCAGATCTATTACAAGATCTTACAAGCTCAGGCTTACAAAGAACCCTACCAACCAAGAAAGATGTTGTTCTATTGCAGAAGTGAAGGCTTCAAGATATAAGCTTTTGAATGGCAGGTCTTCTTCTTCTTCATGCAAATATAAGCCCAGAGATCTTTTGAATCTTTGAACTATTCTTGAGAATCTTCTTCAAGTAAATATCAGATGAACTTTCCAGCAGGGAAGAAGATTCTATCTTTCTTTTTCTTTGATCTTCACAGCACAACAATGAAGTCTTCTTGTTGAATACTTTTCTCTTTTTTCTGCTTGTATGTATGAGAATAAGAATGAGAGAGAATTACTGTGTTAACTGTATTGAGTGTGTTCTGAAATCGACATTTTTTCTCTTTTATACTCTTCTGCAATTTTGCATAAAGGCCCCTTACTGAATTCTTCCCTACTTAATTTGCCAGATGGAATATTGAAAGAAATGGTAAAATATATTATCATAAATGTTTTGCCATTCTTGGAACTTGTAGAATATGGAAGTGAATAATATTCTTCAGTAATGATGTGTAATAGCAATATTCTGTGGTGAATATATCATTTAATATTTCTTGATTAGTGTGCAAGATAGGTTGCATGCACATTCATTATATTTCAATTTCCGAGAAAAACTACGCATTAATTGCAGTTCAACATCTGTCAAGACGATAAATTTCTTTCAAGTCGATATCGTCTTGATCGTGTCGACGATATGTAATCTTCATGACGATATCGTCGATATACTTCTTTCTTCAAGACTCTACTTGATATCTCAAGGATACTACTTCTTCTAGACGATATCGTCAAGATGTTTCCTTATACATGATATGTCTTCAATCTTCAAGACGATATTTCTTCTTCAAGACGATATCATCTAGATATTTGAACTTAGCTTTCTCAACGATAAATCTTCTTTAGAACGATATCGCTGAACTTGTTTCGACGATGATAGTTTACTTGGTAGTAGTCTAACTTACCTAGAGGGGGTGGGGTAAATAGGTTTCTTTAAAATTTTCTACTTACAACAAGTAGTTTTTAAGTAATTAAATGAAGTGATAGCAAACACACAGAAAACATACAACTATTTATAGTGGTTCCACAAGACAATGTGCCAACGAGTAGTCCACTTTCCCTCTACACCTTTCTAACAGTGTGTTAGACAATGCAAACTCCTCCAGAACTCAACTCCAAGAGCTTACAACTCAGACCCCTAAGGATATCTCAGGTTTCCTCTAAAACCCTACCTCAGGCCAGCATCCCTACCACTCAGAGTTCTCCAACTCTTACAACTCAGAAACCCTCCTGGTTTCCTACCTCAGGTCTATCAAGAAGCCTTATCTCAGATCTCCTCTGAAATCCTATAGCTCAAGCTGAGAGTATAGCCTTACAAACTTAAGCACAAAGCCCTACACTCTCAGGCTCAAGCCCTACACACTCTGAACAATGAAGTTCTTACAGAGATTTATATTTACAGTTATAATAGGAGACAATATAGATTAAACCTTCAGCTTAGATCTTCTGTTGTTGAAGCTCAGCAAATGCTGTCTTGAAATAGGGCTGAATAACAACAGCTTCAAACCTAGTTTCTTCTGACCTTCTTCTTCAGTAGAGGAAAGAAGGTCCACTTGTTCTTCTGGAAAAAATAAGCAAGAACAACCTTATCTCTTTTGAAGTAATCTGCTTGCAGCTTGATTTTCAGGAAGCAAAAATAGATTTATCTTATGGATGCAGTAAGTTTCTTTAATAGAACAGTAACAACTATTTCAGTTCTTGTCCACGCCTCATCCATTGACCTAACATCTTCTTTTATTCCTCCTCAAATCTGCAACTGCTTTTAGGAGTACACTGTCACAGTATGTACATAAATAGAAAATATTATCTTTGCTTTCTTGGCACTTGCGCGAAAAATGGATCTCGCCAGGCAACATTCAAATATGAATCTGTCCCAACGGTTGAGCTGAGACAGGCTCCAGTCTCAGCGGCAGAACAGATTTTGTCTCAGCGGATCTGCTGAGACGGATAATCTTCTCAGTGGTATTCCTCTATATGCAGCTCAGCTGAGACAGACTCCTTCTCAGCGGCTAAACAGCTGTATCTCAGTGGTTCAGCTGAGACCAGGCTGTTGTCTCAGCGGTTTTGACAGTAAAACCCAGAGAACTACTCCAATATTTGGAATGACCTAACCCTGCACAAGCATGATACAAAAGAGGGTCTATCAAATACAATATGTACTTAGCATTGAGTGTGATGCATTTTCAAATCTAGGGAATATTGAGGGGCAATATTCCCAACAATCTCCCCTTATTTGAAGAAGACGGAACATACACCAATGCTAAGATACATAACCACAATAACCATATCATGACATATAATGAAATAGCAGAATTAGAAGTCATGACAACATAACAATATCATTGTCAACAAAATATAGGCAACTCCGCAGTTATTAAGCATTAATACACAACAATTATTAAGCTTGACTTTAAATAGCCTATTAACACAAAATTTCATAAATCTACATAAGTCTCAATTACATTAGTGATAAAATGTCAATACATAATGTTTACAAATTTCAGTGCACATTTATCTCTAATGAAAATTTAAACACATAAGTTCATGACTTTCTCTTCTTTGAAGCACTTGAGCTTTCAGCACCTTCATTAGCAACCTCTTTTCTAGCAGCAACAACTTTCATCTCAGCAACCTTCTTCTTGTTCTCCTGACTTTTGAAGTATATGAATGGCTTTGGGATATATCTAGAAGGCATTCTCTTAGGGTTGCTTTTTCTTACTAAGTTTTCTTTGAATATTCTTTCCCTTAGGGAATTTCTTTCAATGTGTTTGATCCATTCCTCTGCTGAATACATCCTATCAATGTTTGTGCATAACTGACCATGGTTTACCCAAGCATTTAGAATTATGCTCTTGGAATCATCACTCCAATACTCAGAGTCAGGATCTTTGGCCTGATCATTCATGTTCTTTGCCATGAACTCCTCAGCAAGCATGACTTCTTCTCTTTTCCTTTTGGCTGCTAGCTTTGCATCCTGTGCATTCTTTGCTTGAGCAGGGAAGTCAAAATCCCCTGCTCTAAATATGTCTAGGAGAGGTGATGATTTAAGTTGGAGTTATGTGGATTTAAAAGCTTTTGTTTAATTTATATCCAAACTAATCATTCGATAAAGGCAAGTATACATTATCGCGTATAATACATGATATTTTGGTTTAGAAAATATCAGGGTCGTATATTTCCACGGATCCTTTTGATTATTCTTACTTATAAGGAATGAACTATAATTTTATCAGAATAAGTTTTTGATTTGATTTATAGTCTTTAGAGAGTAATAATATACGTATAACTAGAGTTTTAAATGATGATGAAGATAGCGCCCGATGTCGAATTACTTTGAGAGGAAAATAGCTTTTTTAGAAGTAAAAGATCTGATTTTTCAAAACATTAGAACGGCTTGGCCGTGGAGGTTCCATAAGTATGAACGCACCTCTCTCGAGGGTATGCCCACCTGATATTAAGAATATTCAACCGAACTCTCGTTCTTTAATTGAATCTCCTTAATACTCGCTTTATGTTGCCCCTCTATTGAGTTTTTATTCCAATTCGGGAGACTTACCTCATCCTCTCTCGAAGGTAGAGCGCACTTCTCTTTACCCGTGAGCGATCAATCCATACGCATGAGCCTCTCGGCTAACTAGTGTATGGAAACAAAAATGAGAACCATGCATCGATTATATGATCTCACTCAACGTTTTTCTCAGGTAAACCTTAAGCTCGTTAATTGATTTTAGAAAGAGATATTTTATTTTTAGAAAACTATTTATTTGTCTCAATGCTCTTCGACATCGTGCGCTAAAGGAAATTAGCCACTCATCAGAATGGGGACGACATTAATAAACCGAAAATACATGTTAATATTTTAAACGGATATAAAAGTGTTTAACAAAGAAAATTAAAAGACTTATAAAATGCAGAAATAGTATCCGTCCCAACCATATTAATCAAGCGCTAAAAAGTTCATAGTCTCTCATCTGGGATAGGGGTGGTAATATGACTTAAAATAAAGCTAAGTTACAAAAACGAAAATACTATCTCACACACATACCCACTCTACTTAAAATGAAAGAAAGTGTAAAAATTAATCTCATACACTCACACACACTACAATAAGATGAAAGAAAGCGTAAAAATTAATCTCATACACTCACACACTCTTGACATAAAGAAAAGAAGATCTAAATGAAAAAACAAACCATTTTATTTTCAAAATAAACATTACAACTAGACTAGGAAAGTGAAAATTACAAAAGAAATAAAACTTAAATGCATAAAATAACTCACATACACTCAAAATAATTCAAAAAATACTAAAACACTCTCAAAATATGGATGAAAATGCTTCAGCCGAGCCCCTCTATTTATACGGAAAATTTTAAAGTTACACGCCCTCGGTCACGGGCGTGACTGAGCGGCTTGACTCTGGGGCGTGTTGAGAAGATAGGTTCAGCCACCTTCTAGAAGAATTTGTCGTGATATATGGATAAACATGAGCATGTCTAAGGTTTCACGGGCGCGTCTTTGGGGCGTGTTCAGGGTGTCACGGGCATGGCTATGGGTGGCATGCGTCAAGGGCGTGGTGTTGAGGCATGTTCCACTGGCAGATTGGGGAAACACGAGCGTGACCAATTACACGGGCTTTGGTCAAGGGCGTGTTTTTGTAAAATCGATGGGACAGCAAGCCGATCGACGGGACGGGAGGTCGATCGAGCTGTAACTTGGCATTTTAAGATTACACGCCCTTCGTCACGGGCGTGACCCAAGGTCACGAGCGTGACTGAGGGCGTGACCTAACAAAAATGCCAAAATGCTGAAAAATAGGAAAAAAAAAGCTAAGTTAGTAAGGAAAATAATAAAACAAGCAATTTATTCCTTAATTTACATAAAATATTTACAATATTACTTAAAATTATACTAGAAACTATACTAAAATACGTATATTTTACTACTTATCAAGAGGTAGATTTAGAGCAATTCTTGTTCCTTGCAGAACTTTGAGGACAAGCTTTGAATTTGTTTCTGCATTGGTCTCCTCCCCTTTCTGGCTTCTTCAAATATTTTCTATTCAATACCTTGAGAAGCAGCTGCCACAGAACTAGATAGGGTTTGAAATGCATTTTCCTAAGCCAGTCTTCAGTTCATCCTTCATTTTCTCAGCTTCTCATATCATAGTGGTTGCTAGGGACCACACATAATCTTCAATATGAATTGAGTCATTCTCTATCACCTCATCAGTTTTACTAACAAAATTCTTGACATAGCTCATGTCTTTCTATGAAAGTTGGAGACTTTTGTCCATTGATCTTAAAATAGTGTTCTGAGCAACCACTGATTTTTCTGCTAGATCAAACATTTGGTCATCTGGCTATTTAGGTAGGATGTGTCTTCCTTTATGACTTGGATTTCAGTCATCACCTCATGCTTTACTGTTGAAATGGGCTTATCTATGTATTCCTTTATTGAGGCCATATGACCATCAATTAGTGTCTTGATTGAACTTAGGATAAGTTCATTGGAATATGTAGAGGCGGATGGTTGCATTTCAACAATCATGGGTTGATTTAGCTTTTCTGGTAGACCTGGGGGTTGTTCAGATACCACTAGAGGTAAATTCTCTTGTAGGTCTTGATTATCACACTCAATCAGAGTGGATGGTTCCTCTGCAGGGGTGGATAAAACTGTCTCATCTTGAATAGGGATCTTTGTATGCTCCCCCTCAGCCTTATCATCAGTCTTGCAGCAAACTCTGCAGAATGATAAACGTAATTAGTATGAACCCCATCATCATCCTCATCATCATCATCATTATTGTCATCAGCAACATCATCTTCATCATCAAATAACTTCTTCTGCTGCTCCCCCTCATATAGGGCAACTATCTCTTCTTGATCAGTTGAATCCAAGAAGTCTGGGGAGTTATCAGGAATTAGACTAATCCTTCTTTCAAGATTAAAGATAATTTGATCAATCTTACATTGTAAATCACCAGAAGAATCTAATTGCTCCTCATCATTCCTTACTGAATCAGCAGGCACATTGTGTGCATTATTATCAACTTGTACTTCCAGAGGATTAAAAGCATCAGTTTGATCTTCAATATGATCTCCTTCATTTCCATTAAGCTTCTCTTTATCAGCAACATCATCCTCATTCTTCTCATTCTGATGATCTTCATGAACCTATTTATCTTGACTGCTTACTGATCCTAGACCATCATCAACTGGAACATTCTCTACAGGACCTGAGTCTGAATCAGAATAGACCATTCTAACCTTCTTGTGTCCTTTAGTTAACTTTCTTTTCTTATCCTTTATTTTAGAGGGCTGGCTCATGTGGAATACCCTTGTGAACCTATCCAGAGTTCTAATATCCATTCTTTTTAGGTAATGGAGATTTGATCCTTTTGAGCTATCAAATTGTTCAAGATATGAATTCAGAAGGTAGAGAGATAGAGATCTTCCCAAGTTAGGAGCCAACATGCATTCTTTAATTCTTTGGAAGATCACAACAGCCCATGTGGTCTTTTTCTTCATGACCACCCTTATCATCAACTCAAACATGTATTTTAATATGGTGTCATGAGAACTAGGTTTGCACAGAGAATAGCTTTGCCCACTATGTCAGATAGAAGCTTTCCTCTTTGGTTGAAATGCTTCCTCTTTAGTGAGCCTATTTTGGCATCATTATATTCACACCATTTTAAAGTTTTCTCTTTGTCCTTTTCAAAAATATTTTCTTCCTCATCATGACTGCATGAGGGCAAATGTAGGGCTTTCTCCAACTTCCTTGGAGATATCTTAATCTTTACATTTCCAGTCTTGGACTTCAGAGAAGACTTGGAAGAAGATAGCCTAGCATTGTTGTATAGTTCCAGAACTTCAGTTCTGAGAATCACTGTGGGTTCTGACAGAAGATATTCCAATCCTTGCTCTTCCAGGAGTTGAATCACTTGCTTTATCTCAGCTTGAGCATGTTGAAATCCATTCCTTATTATTTCATAGCTTTCCAGGAGATCCTTTGAAATCTTTGGCTCCATTCTTTGATAAGAACGATTCGCTGAGACGGGAGGGGGGTAGGAGGAAGGGTCGTCTCGACAGCTTAGTATGGTTTTGGGTGTGTAAGTAATTTAATCAACATTTTTCTATTTATAGGGGTATTATTTAAGTTTTCCTTAGAGAGAGAGAGAGAGAGATGTTGATTTTACTTAATATTTAGTTGATTTAATTAACCTATTTCGTCTCAGAGGATCCGCTGAGGCGGAGAACTAAATTGATGGGAAAAGGTAATGTTAACCTCTGAGACGACTTAGCTGTCTCAGCTGTTCAGCTGAGACTTTCTCAGCTGAACTCACTACCTAGCAGTGAACCCTTTCAAGTAGGATTGTTTGTCTCCCTAATCATGTCATTAAGTGATTTTAAGTATCAACATATCCTAGCAAAGCTTAAGATACAAAATATCATACATGATAGATAATATGAAATGTTGATGACTATTCAATATTCCCAACTCAATCTTGAATAAATTAAACTTAGCCTCATCCAATGGCTTTGTAAAGATATCAACAACTTGATTGTCAGTGGAGACATGTTCAAGGCAGATATCTTGACTTTCTACATGTTTTCTAATAAAATGATATCTGATTTCTATATGTTTAGTCTTGCTATGTGATACAAGGTTCTTAGCAATAGAAATTACACTAGATGAGTCACAATACAGTGGAGAATGACTTATCTTGAGGTTGTAGTCCTCTAGTTGATGTTGTATCCACAAAATTTGTGCACAACAGCTCCCTGCAGTAATGCACTCAGACTCGGCTGTGGTTATTGCCACACTAGTTTGTTTCTTGCTACTCCATAAGATCAATCTCCTGCCTAGGAATTGATAAGTTCCACTAGTACTCTTCCTATCTTCTTTGCATCCTGCAAAATCAGCATATGAAAAGCCAATTAGTTCAAAATCCTTGTTCTTAGGGTACCAAAGGCCAAGATGTTGGTTTCCTTTAAGGTATCTCAAAATCCTCTTTGCAGCTGAGTAATGAGATTCCTTAGGGCATGCTTGATACCTAGCACAAACACATGTTACATACATAATATCTGGTGTACTAGCGATCAGATATAACATGTATCCAATTATACACATGTATATGGATTCATCAAAAGGTTTACCCTTCTCATCCTTGTCTAGAGAAATATTGGACCCCATAGGACTTTTCATGGTGGAAGCAGATTCCATCCCAAACTTCTTGATAAGCTCCCTAGTGTACTTGGTCTGAGAGATAAATACAGACTGTTTCACTTGGAGTCCTAAAAAGTACTTGAGCTCTCGCATACTGCTCATCTCAAACTCCCCCTGCATAAGGTTGGCAAACCTTCTGTAAAGGTTGTCATCAGTAGGCCCAAAAATTATGTCATCAACATAAATTTGGACTAGGGGACACTTGCCCTTTATTTCTCTAAGAAATAATTGTTGGAGTTGGGGAACACTTCTGGTCAGTGTTCGTCGAACGACGTTCGACGAATGGAGAAGAGTTTGTCGAACTCTGCCTGCGTTCGACGAACGGGTCCTTGATTACTCCCATCTCAGCGGCTCGTCGAACGGGAGAAGCCTGCGTTCGACGTTCGACGCCTGCGCTCGATGCCTGCGTTCGACGCTCGACGCCTGCGCTCGACGTCTGCGTTCGACGCTCGACGCCTGGTGTACATGCCGTCTCAGCAGGTTCCGTCTCAGCGGATGTTATTGAACCATCTCAGCGGATGTTTGGTCTGAGCCCGGTTTGGCGCCCTATTTAAAGGGTGCATAACCCTGGTTTAGGGTTAGGAAGAAGGAAAAAGGTCATTAAGCAAGAAAGGAGCGGAAACGGTGCTTTCTTGGCGGCGGTTCCTCTGTTCTTGTCTGTAGAGGGTTAGGTGAGGTAGGATCGGTTTTGATCCTTGTAACCTTGTAAGTTGTAATCCGTCTTGGTGAATAGAACAAAGAGAAGAGGAAGGGGAGAGGGGACGTAGCCCGGATTGGGGTGAACCTCTGTACATCTGTGTGTCTTCTGTGATTTTTTGTGTTTTGTTTTCTTTCGAATTTCTCGTCTCGGCACACCTATTTTCTTTACATTTGGTATCAGAGGGAGGTTGTTGATCCTGGAAATGGGTTCTGGCGGCGTGCGGATCGAGATCGAGAAGTTTGACGGAAGTCGATTCGATCTATGGAAGATGAAGATGGAAGATATGTTGATTAATCGAGATCTATGGTCTACGATCGAAGATGATCCTCCCGTTCCTAAGGTTGCAGAGAAGGATGTGAGCGCATCGAAGGGAAAATCTGCAGAGGCGACTGCAGATGTTGCAGCGGAGGCTGTGGCCTGGACGAAAACCGATCGGAAGGCTAAGGGCCTGATCCGGTTATTCCTAGCAGATTCAATCTTGACTAATGTTATGGAGGAGACTTCAGCACGAAGTCTGTGGCGTAAGTTGGAATCCCTCTACCAGAGCAAGTCCCTGGTAAACAAATTGCTATTGAGCAAGAAGTGGTATAAACTTCGGATGCATGAGGGCAATTCATTTTCAGAGCACTTGAGTCAATTCAATACCATTGTGAGTCAGTTAATCTCGATTGGTGAGAAGATCTCGGATGAGGATAGAGTCATCACCTTGTTGTGCTCGCTGCCAGATTCATGGGACAATCTGATTGTCGTGATTGGGGAGAGTAGAGACAAGGAACTGTCATATGATACTGTATGTGCAGCTCTTTTATCTGAGGAGACCAGGAGGGGAGGTTCTGAGGCGACGAGCAAAGGTGCTTTGAGTGTATCTAGATCCCGTCCTCAACGAAGGGAGAGCAAGCATGGTGGATATCGAGACAAGTCTCGTGGTAGATCCAAGAGCCAGGAGAGGGAGAAGAGTAAGAAGCCCGTTCGGTGCTGGAAGTGCAATGAGACTGGTCATGTGAAGTCTCAATGTCCGAACAAGGCCGTTCAGAACAAGGAGACACCGACAACTTCTGGTACGAAGAAGGAGGGCGACGGCGGTGATATGTACATAACTGCCGTGTGCGTTGCTCAGAGAGATTCTGATATGTGGTATGTAGACACAGGAGCATCATACCACATGACCCCTCATAGGCACTGGTTCTGTGAGTATGAGAGGTTTGATGGTGGAGATGTCATGCTGGGTGATGATTCTGCTGTGCAGATTATTGGGCGTGGCAAGGTGATGTTGAAGTTGTCTAATGAGATCACAAGGTCTTTTCCCAATGTGATGCATATTCCTGGGATGAGCAGGAATTTAATCTCGGTGGGTTCCATGGCGGATGCATGAGTGCACTTCAGCTGTGACAAGCAATCTTGCAAGATGACAAGGGGGCAATGATGATTGCCAGTGGAGTGAGACATGGAACACTGTATACTCTGCTTGCTGATACAGCGGTTCCAAGTGGGGCACTTATCGCTGAGAGCCAGGAGGTTGACCAGGAGGAGGTGTCCAGGGTGTGGCATCATCGGCTTGGGCATATCAGTGAGAAGGGGATGTCGGTCATGGCATCTAGTCAGATGGTGGAAGGGGTGCCGGCGTGCTCTACAAGCCTTGGGTTCTGTGAACATTGCCTGCTTGGCAAACAGACCAGAGTAAGCTTTCGTGGGATGGGCACGAGGGCAACTGAAGTGCTGGAGTTGATACACGGTGATGTGTTTGGGCCAACTCCAGCTCCATCTCTAGGCGGCGCAAGGTACTATGTGTCCTTTACTGATGACCTCTCACGTTATTCCTGGATCTATTTTCTCAGGTCCAAGTCAGAGGTTCTGGACAGGTTTAAGGAATTTAAGAACCTGGTGGAGAACCAGTTGGAGAGAAAGGTGAAGGTCCTCCGTTCTGACAATGGAGAGGAGTACTGCTCTGATGCTTTTGAGAGGTACTGTACTGAGCAGAGGATTGCACGGCAGAAGACCACACCGTACACTCCAGAGCAGAATGGAGTGTCGGAGAGGCTGAACAGGACCTTGATGGAGAAGGCCAGGTGCATGCTCAGTTGGGCAGGTTTGGGGAAGGAGTTTTGAGCTGAAGCAGTGGCGACTGCAAACTACCTGAAGAACAGGTCCCCTACATCTGCTGTGGAGGGATGTACACCCTTTGAAGCCATCTTCAAGAGAAAGCCAAATTTGGCATATGCTCGTGTATTTGGGTGTGATGCATATGTTCACATTCCAAAGAAGACGAGGGGGAAGCTTGATGTTAAATCTGAGAAGTGCATCTTTGTGGGTTACAAAGATGGCATAAAAGGGTAAAAGCTTTGGAACCCTGTGACCAGGACTGTAACATTCAGCAAGGATGTGGTGTTTCATAAAACCAGTCACACAAGCTGAGAAGGCTAAAGAAGCAGAGAAAGAGACAGTGGTGGTGGAAGGAAGTTTTGAGAAAGGAGCTACCATTGTTGGGGCTGAATCTGATTCTGAATCAGATGATTTGGAGGTGGTGAGAAGTGCTGATGAGTCAGAAGATGAAGTTGAGGAAATTCCACTTCTGAGGAGATCGACAAGGGAAAGAAGGGCACCGGTGAGATATCCCCAATGTGCAGTGGCTGCACAATGTTGCCTGAGTATGCTTGGTGAAGATCCAATCTCTGCCGAAGATCCAATCTTTGCCAGAGATGCTAGATCAAGGGCTGATTCAAATCAGTGAGATCTAGCCATGGTGGATGAAATGGAGTCTCTGAGGAAGAATCAGACTTGGTGTTTATGTAAGCTTCAAAAGGGGAGGAAGGCCATTAGAAGCAAATGGGTTTTCAAGCAGAAGGTGAAGGGTGATGACATTATGGAGAAATACAAGGCAAGGTTGGTTGCAAAGGGAATATCCCAGGTCGAAGGTGTTGATTATGATGAGATCTTCTCACCGGTAGCCAAGATGACGTCGATCAGACTGGTACTCTCTATTGCGGCAGCGCATGACTTAGAGATCGAGCAGATGGATGTGAAGATGTCGTTTCTTCACGGTGATCTGGAGGAGGAGATATACATGAAGCAGCCGGAAGGATTCGAAGCCAAGGGCAAGGAGGATCATGTTTGCAGGCTGAAGAAGTCCCTGTATGGACTAAAACAATCTCTGAGGATGTGGTACCAGAAATTCGACACCTACATGCTGGAGTTAGGTTTTGAAAGATCGAATTCGGACCACTGTGTGTACATCCAGAGAAAGGGAGAGCAGTTCATCTTCCTGACACTTTATGTAGATGATATGCTACTGGTGGGCAATAGTGTTAGGATGATCCAACAAGTGAAGAAGCTGCTCTCAGCCAAATTCGAGATGAAGGATTTGGGGCCAGCAAGTGTCATCTTGGGAATGCAGATTTCCAGGGATCGAAGCAAGAAGAAGCTTTGGTTAGGGCAGCAGAGGTACGTCGAGGAGATGTTGAAGAAGTTCAATATGACGGACTGCAAGCCAGTGGGAGCACCAATGCCAGTTGGGTGCAAGTTATCTGCAGAGTTGAGCCCGAAGACACAAGATGAGTTCGAGGACATGGCGAAGGTCCCTTATGCTAGTTGTACAACCCCGATATCCGCCAGGACGGGAGATCAACGGGAGAAGACCAAACGATCAAGGTTCCCTCAAAAGGGGGAGGCGAGACGGGAGCTCGCCGAAGGAATACTAGTAGGGGGCGAGATGAGTGCTCGCAGAGCATCTGCGAGATGACCTATCCTCGTCGACAGGGAGGTTGGCGAGGCCGGACCCCGGCATGCACCCTCTAAAAAGAGGAACCCGCTGACTGGCGAGCGAGGTGCGCGAGGAGGCCAGCGCGAGTTCTCGCGGGTGCTGTCCTCGCAGGCCCTTTGTCCCTAGGCAAATGAAGGAAATTATCCTTTTACCCTCGTGGCCTGCCAATAGCCCCTCCGAACAGCGGAGATTGGCTATCAGCAGACCAAATCTGGGGTGCGTATAGTAAAATCGAGAGGCGGATTCCTGCTATTTGCAGGCCAGATCAGAAAGTCTATAAATAGGATCCAAAGGGCACCTTTGGAGAGGACTTCATTTTTTTGGAGCTTCTCTCTGCTCAGGCCTTCCTTGAGTTCTCTAAGGTGCCCGGGCTTTAGCTTTTGGCTTGGGAGGGGAAGCGCTCTAAAGATCTTCCGGGTGTGTGGTGGGTCCTCCTAGCTGAGCCTAAGGATCATTGTTCAACTCCGAGGCTCCGGTCTATTCTCTCGCGAGATTAGTAAGAGCCAGACGCCCCCCACCCGTTGGGGGCCCCGAACTCCACCGAGACCATTTACTGGTTTCAACATTTTTGGTGCGGTGAGCGTGGAGTGCGGCTAGCTCAAGAAAATCTCAGGGAAAGCATAACCGGCGAGGACGAGCGGGAGGCGAACCCCGGAGGCTCGCCACCCCCAGGAGCACCAGCCACAGTGGAGATGTTGGCGGATCTTAGGCGAGATCTTCTTGGAGCTTTTCAGAGCGCCCTCGCCACTGCGCTCGACGGTTTTGCGACCCCGGCGCCCCAGGTGGCTCATCAACCTGGAGACGGCGAGGGCGAGCCAGCTCATCGAGCGGGAGAAGAGGTGGCGGCCCAGGGAGGAGGGCGAGATCTGTCTGGGTGAGAGCTGTTCCCCAGCCCTGCTGGGGGAAGCGAGAATCCGACAAGGGAGACTCTCGCGGGGGGGGGGGGGGGGGGGGAGCTCGGACGGGGAGGTCCCGGCGAGCTGCCCTCTGGCGAGATCGGCAGGAGTAGGGTCGCCTGAGGAGCTCGCGAGAAGGGTAGGGCAAGTTCAGAAGGTGAATGGGGGCAGTCCTTTCTGCGAGATGGTGCTCTCGGCACCACTCCTCGATGGATTCAGGGAGCCGAACATGATGCTGTATTCTGGAAATGATGACCCCATCCAACACCTGCAGTGGTTCGAGGATATGGTCTCGATCAGACCCATGTCGGAAGCCTTCAAATGTCGACTCTTTGTTACTACCCTGATGGAGAAGGCGAGGGACTGGTTCCACCAGATTCCCTCAGGATCGATCTATACCTTCGAGAACTTGCGTAAGGGTTTCCTCTTACGTTTTTCCGCCATGAAGAAAAGAAAGAAGGATCCAGAATCACTCTTCGACATCAAGCAGAGGTCAGGAGAGTCGTTGGCTCATTATCTGGAGCGGTTCAGAGAAGAGGTCCTCCTTGTCCAAGAGGTCCCGGGGTATACCCTTCAGCTCGCCTTTACGTTGGGGCTGAGGGAAGGCTTCTTCAAGATGGACCTCAAGAAGAAGGCTCCTCAATCTTATGAAGAACTGATGGAGAGAGCGGCAGAGGAGGTAGAAGGGGAGGCAGCAAACCCTGAGTTCGTGAAGAGTTTGGCACGGCTGAGCGAGCCGGAAGTGAGGCAGCAAGAATTAAGGAGGAGAGAGGAAGCGAGGGCCCCGGAGTTGGGGTGGAGGCAGTAGGGTGGAGGAATGCAAGGCCCAGGGAGGGGTTTCCCTCATGGGGGAGGTAATTTCCAAGGAGGGCAGGGAAGACCTCACCAGCTGGGGTGGAGACAGGGCCCGAGGCCATTCCCCCCCCCCCCCCCCCCCCCCCCCCCCCTCATCAGGCGATGGAGATCGGTAGAGGAAGAGCAGGAAGAGGTAGAGGAGGGGGAGCCGGAGGAGCCGGTCCCAGAAGAAGGAACCGAGGAGTCGAGGATGAAGCAAGGCGGGCGGCGTTGCCGTACTGTGACTTCCATCAGGAGGAAGGCCACGCAACAGCCACCTGCCCTGAGTTCTTGGAAGTCAGAGGGGCGAGAGTCCCAACACCACAAGCGTAGCAAGGGGAAGCAAGGATAGAGGAGATTCTACCTCAGGGGGATGTGGATGAAAGGTGCGAGGATCGGGCGGATGTGGGGACCCGAGGAGGGATCAGAGTGATCCATGGGGGGTGGGGATCGAGGCAACCCGGAAGGCGAGCCTCCATGCCATGAATCGCCGGAGTGTAGCTTCGACCTCCCAAGCCCCACCCCCTGCGGAGAAAATCACCTTCTCCCAGAAGGACCTGCCCGGTCACGAAGACCCATTCTGCGATGCGCTGGTCATCCAGACAGCCATCGAGAACTTCACCGTCTCTCGAATCTTGGTGGACAACGAGAGCTCGGTCAATGTTATTTTCAAGAAGGCATTCGACGGGATGCAGGTAGAGCCCAGGAGGGTGTTGGCCTCGGATGGCCCACTGTTCGGATTCTCAGGAGAATGGAAAGAAGTAGAAGGGGGAGTAGGACTTCATGTGACCCTGGGAGGGCAGTCCCGAAACTGCCGCTTTGTGATAGTGGATGCCCCCAGTAGCTATAGCGCCATCTTCGGACGGCCTCTTATCAGCGCGTTCCGGTGCGTCCCGTCCACTTTCCATCAATGCCTCAAGTTCAGCACGGGGGGAATCCAGGTCCGGGTCAGGGGAGATCCCAAGGTGGCGAGGCAATGCTATGTGACCGCCGTCAACACCATCTCTTGGATGGAGGAGGCGGAGGAGTGGGATAAGGTAATGGAAGAAGTGGCCGCGACGGAAGAGGTAGAGGAAGAAGTAGTTCGTGCCCAGGAAGGGGTCGGCGAGGGACCCAGGGCGGGGGAGGAAGAAGGAGAGCAGGGGGAAGAGGAGGCCCCGGGGGGAGGGGCGGAGGATCTAATGGAGGTAGGAGAGGAAGGGAGGAGAGAAGTAGTTCATGCCCAGGAAGGGGTCAGTGAAAGGCTCAGGGCGGGGCAGAAAGAGGGAGAGAAAGAAGAGGAGCAGAGCCCCTGGGGGGAGCAGTCCAGGCTAGAGGCTGTAGATGAAGTGGTGGAGGTGGAGATCACCACTAAGGCCGGGGCGATCGAGAAGATCAAGATCAATGGGGAGCTCAGCCCGGAGGATCGGGAGAAGATCTGGGCTTGCATCCAGGACAATGTGGACGTCTTCGCATGGAGCGCTGCAGAGATGCTGGGAATCGACGCGGATGTGGCGTGTCATCGCCTCAACCTCGATCCCAGCGCTCGCCCCATCCGCCAGAAGAGGAGGTCCACGACGGACAAGCTGGAGGTGCCCATCCGGGAGGAGGTGAACAAGCTCCTCAAAGCTGGCTTTGTATCAGAGATCCAGTACCCAGGCTGGGTCTCCAATGTTGTGATGGTAACAAAGGGGGAGGGTAAGTGGAGAATGTGTGTGGACTTTTCTTTGCTTAATAAATCGTGCCCCAAGGACTGTTATCCCTTGCCTAGAATCGACGCGCTGGTTGACTCAGCCGTCGGTTTTTCTGAGATGTCTTTTTTAGATGCTTTTTCAGGTTATCACCAGATCCGCATGCACCCTCCCGACATTAAAGATGTGTCCTTCATCACCGGGGATGGGTGCTATTGTTACAAAATGATGACGTTCGGTTTGAAGAACGCAGGGGCCACATATCAGCGTATGATGGATAGGGTGTTTCGCGAGCAGAAGGGAAGGAACTTAGAGGTCTATGTGGATGACCTAATGATTAAGAGCCAGAATCTTGAGTCCCATCTCAGTGACCTCGAAGAGACTTTTGAAACCTTGAGAAAGTTTAAAATGAGGCTTAACCCCTTCAAGTGTGTCTTCGGGGCCAGTCGAGGGAAGTTCTTGGGTCATTTGCTCACCCCTCTTGGAGTGGAGCCTAATCCAGACAAGGTAAAGGCGAACCTTGAGTTGAGATCTCCACGAAGTGCGAAGGAGGTCCAACGTCTAATAGGGAAGTTAGCCGGGCTGAGCAGGTTTCTCTCCAAGGCAGGAGAAAAATGTTCTTCCTTCTTCAAGGTATTAAGGGGTAACCAAAAATTCGAATGGACTCCCGAGTGTGAAAAGGCTTTTCAAACGCTAAAGGAACAACTGACCCAGGCCCCATTATTACAAGGGCCGAGACAAGGGGAAGATCTATACCTGTACTTGGGGGTAGGGTCGGAAGCGGTTAGCTCAGTGTTGGTTCGAGAGGAGGGGAAGAAACAACTCCCCATTTACTACGTCAGCAGGGTACTCAGGAAGGCCGAACTCAGATATCCTATCCTCGAAAAGTTTGCGTTTGCCTTGGTAGTGTCGGCTAGGCAGCTCAGACCTTACTTTCAGGCACACTCAATCAAAGTGGTGACTGACCACCCCCTTCGTGGCATCATGGAAGGGGTAGAGCACTCTGGGAGGTTGGCAAAGTGGGCGGTAGAAATGAGTGAGTTCAATGTCTCCTACGTGCCCAGGGTATCCATAAAGGCACAGGCGGTGGCGGATTTCATGGCCGACTACGTGACCGAGTTAGAGGAATCTGAAATACCCCACCTGGAGGCTTGGAAGATGCTGGTCGACGGTGCGTCGGGAAAGCATTCCTTCGGAGGAGGGGTGGTGTTGGTGAGTCCCCAAGGAACCAAGATAGAACAAGCGATAAACATCCATTTCCCCCTCACTAATAATCAAGCCGAGTACGAGGCCGTGGTAGCAGGCCTCCGCTTGGCACAAGAATTGGGGGTGCAGGACGTGGAGGTCTCGACGGACTCCATGGTGGTGGCGTGCCAGATCAGGGGGGAATTCGAAGTCAAAGAACCAACTCTCCAATGGTACCTAGAGAAGGTCAAAGGGATAGTGGGACAGTTTCACACCTTCTCCATCAAACACATCCGAAGAGGAGAAAGCACCCAGGCGGACCTCCTGGCCAAGTTTGGTCCCCGGGCCGGGGGAACGGTGTCGGAGCTTTTCCGACCCTCCATCGAGGAGGGGGAGATGATGGACGTGGACCAGCGGGTGTCGTGGATGGATCCCTTCATCACCTACTTAACAACGGGGAAGTTCCCCGAGGGAGAGGCAGACAACCGCCAGCTCAGGTATAAATCGGCGTATTACTCCTTGCATGCAGGGTCGCTATATCGGAAGACCCTCTCGGGGCTCCTAGCATGTTGTGTCTCGGAGGAGGAAGCCCCAAAGGTCCTGGAGGAGATCCACTCGGGGGAGTGCGGCATTCATTCGGGAGGCAGGACCCTGGAAGGGAGTGTACTAAGGCAGGGCTATTTTTGGCCCACCCTCAGCAAAGATGCGGCAGAGTTTTCTAAAAAGTGCTCCAAGTGCCAACTCTACGCCCCCCTCCAGCTCCTTCCCGCTCAGAGGCTCCGGACGATCACAGCCCCCTGGCCCTTTGCGATATGGGGTTTGGATTTGGTGGGGCCTTTCCCTCAGGCGAGCGGCCAAAGAAAGTTCCTACTGGTGATGGTGGATTATTTCTCTAAGTGGATCGAAGCGAGGGCCCTCGCTAAGGTAACATCCCAGGTAGTGAGAAATTTTGTTTGGGGGGAAATAATTTGCAGGCATGAGCTCCCTTTGGCCATAGTCACGGACAATGGGCCGCAGTTCGCGAGCGACGAATTCGTTAGCTTTTGCACCCAACTCGGCATAGACCTCTGTTTCGCATCGGTCCATCACCCCAGGAGCAATGGACAGGTAGAGGCAGCAAACAAAATCATTGTGAACCTATTGAAAAAGAGGGTGGAGAACCTTAGGGGCAGCTGGGTGGAACAACTGCCTTCGGTTCTCTGGGCCCTAAGGACCACCCCAAACACAGCTACCGGAGAGACTCCCTTCAAACTCTCCCACGGGTCAGAGGTCGTCCTCCCAGTTGAATTCGAGGTAAAGTCACCAAGGCTGATCGGCGCAGAGGAAGGAGACGAGGAATGGCGAACAGACAATGAAGAGGGGCATAGATTATCTTTGGATCTAGTGGAAGAACTCAGGGACCTGGCCACTATTCGGCAGGAGGAGATCAAACGACGGATGGCCCGATACTTTGACAAACACATTCGGGTGAAGCACTTCCAAAAAGGAGATTTGGTCTTAAAGAAGGTCGATGCAGCGGGGAGAGGGGCTGCGGTCGGCAAACTTAACCCTAACTGGGAGGGGCTATATATTGTAAGCGAAGTGCTCAAGTCGGGAGGATACCACCTCCAGGATGTGGAAGGGGTACCCCTCGACCGTGCCAGGAGTGGGGATGACTTAAAACGATTTTATCCTTAAAAGATCTCCTGCTATAAACCCTTTATTGATTTGTCTATTGCATAATGATAGTAGTTAGCCATGCTAATAGATGTGCAAGTTCCTAGCGCTGGATTGCCCCGGACGATCCCACTGTCGGGCTCTCACTAGCCGGTGGGTCAGGTCGATCTCCCGGAGAGGCTGGCGAGATGTGCAAGTCCTTGGTGCCGGATTGCCCCGGACGATCCCGCTGCCGGGCTCTCACTAGCCGGTTGGTCAGGTCGATCTCGCGGAGAGGCTGGCGAGATGTGCAAGTTCCTAGCGCTGGATTGCCCCGGACGATCCCGCTGCCGGGCTCTCACTAGCCGGTGGGTCAGGTCGATCTCGCAGAGAGGCTGGCGAGATGTGCAAGTCCTTGGTGTTGGATTGCCCCGGACGATCCCGCTGCCGGGCTCTCACTAGCCGGTGGGTCAGGTCGATCTCGCGGAGAGGCTGGCGAGATGTGCAAGTTCCTAGCGCTGGATTGCCCCGAACGATCCCGCTGCCGGGCTATCACTAGCCAGTGGGTCAGGTCGATCTCGCAGAGAGGCTGGCGAGATGTATAAGTCCTTGGTGCCAGATTGCCCCGGACGATCCCGTTGTCGGGCTCTCACTAGCCGGTGGGGCAGGTCGATCTCGCGGAGAGGCTGGCGAGATGTGCAAGTTCCTAGCGCTGGATTGCCCCGGACGATCCCGCTGCCGGGCACTCACTAGCCGGTGGGTCAGGTCGATCTCGCGGAGAGGCTGGCGAGATGTGCAAGTCCTTGGTGCCGGATTGCCCCGGACGATCCCGCTGCCGGGCTCTCACTAGCCGATGGGTCAGGTCGATCTCGCGGAGAGGCTGGCGAGATGTGCAAGTTCCTAGCGCTGGATTGCCCCGGACGATCCCGCTGCCGGGCTCTCACTAGCCGGTGGGTCAGGTCGATCTCGCGGAGAGGCTGGCGAGATGTGCAAGTCCTTGGTGTTGGATTGCCCCGGACGATCCCACTGCCGGGCTCTCACTAGCCGGTGGGTCAGTTCGATCTTGCGGAGAGGCTGGCGAGATGTGCAAGTTCCTAGTGCTGGATTGCCCCGGACGATCCCGCTGCCGGGCTCTCACTAGCCAGTGGGTCAGGTCGATCTCGCAGAGAGGCTGGCGAGATGTATAAGTCCTTGGTGCCAGATTGCCCTGGACGATCCCGCTACCGGGCTCTCACTAGCCGGTGGGTCAGATCGATCTCGCGGAGAGGCTGGCGAGATGTGCAAGTTCCTAGCGCTGGATTGCCCCGGACGATCCCGCTGTCGGGCACTCACTAG
The DNA here is from genome assembly GCA_033032865.1 of Dactylorhiza incarnata. Lineage (NCBI taxonomy): Eukaryota > Viridiplantae > Streptophyta > Magnoliopsida > Asparagales > Orchidaceae > Dactylorhiza > Dactylorhiza incarnata. The sequence continues at coordinate 3,026,331 of JAWHQI010000306.1, read as the reverse complement.
CTGGTGGGTCAGGTCGATCTCGCGGAGAGGCTGGCGAGATGTGCAAGTCCTTGGTGCCGGATTGCCCCGGACGATCCCGCTGCCGGGCTCTCACTAGCCGGTGGGTCAGGTCGATCTCGCGGAGAGGCTGGCGAGATGTGCAAGTTCCTAGCGCTGGATTGCCCCGGACGATCCCGCTGCCGGGCTCTCACTAGCCAGTGGGTCAGGTCGATCTCGCGGAGAGGCTGGCGAGATGTGCAAGTTCCTAGCGCTGGATTGCCCCGGACGATCCCGCTGCCGGGCTCTCACTAGCCGGTGGGTCAGGTCGATCTCGCGGAGAGCCTGGCGAGATGTGCAAGTTCCTAGCGCTGGATTGCCCCGGACGATCCCGCTACCGGGCTCTCACTAGCCGGTGGGTCAGGTGGATCTCGCGGAGAGGCTGGCGAGATGTATAAGTCCTTGGTGTCGGATTGCCCCGGACGATCCCACTGCCGGGCTCTCACTAGCCGGTGGGTCAGGTGGATCTCACGGAGAGGTGGCGAGATGTATAAGTCCCTGGTGTCGGATTGCCCCGGACGATCCCGCTGCCGGGCTCTCACTAGCCGGTGGGTCAGGTGGATCTCGCGGAGAGGCTGGCGAGATATGCAAGTCCTTGTAATGACCGGAGCGACGTCTTCGGCCGGAGAATATTTCGTATCAACCAAGGTACTCTCGCTAAATAAATAGGGGGCGAGAACCTTATATTCATATTCTCGGCGGCTAGCGCTCGGCAAAACGCAAACTGACCCGCAAGGATAGGCAAATACTCGTTGGCTGATGCGAAGCCCCCACGCAAGAGCCGCTTATAAAGGGTGATATTGAAAAAAAAGGGGGACGGGTCCTCACGAGGTCAAGGCGGAGAAGCGATCCTAGAAAATCCACGGCCCAAAGGCGGAGGATAGAGGCACCATGCGAAAGTACTTATCCTATACAGAAGCTATCCAAAGGTACCATTCGCGAGAATAAGTGTCGCGAGAACTCTAGAAAATGTGCGAGAACAAGATATAAAGGCGAGAAAAAGAACACATCACAAAATAAAAACGCGAGCACAAAATGGAGCCAGTGGCCTACATAATGAAAATATTCCTTGTTCATTTACACCTTGCGACAGTCTCGCCAGCCCAAAATGGGTTACAAAAATAAAACCCAAGCAAAAAGATCAGTCTTCGCGGTCGCTCGCCGACCCCTCGTCCTCATCGCTGTCCCCGACCGGCGGAAGAGGAAGGAAGAGTTCGGGGACGATGTCCTCAAGTCGCAGGGCGGCCTCCTTGGCAGTTAACATGCCGGACTTTTGCATTAGCTGAAATATGTATAGAGACGATTCGGAGGCCTCCTTCCGGATCTCCTCGTCTCGCGCTCGCTTCTCTTCTCTCAGGCGATGAGGAGAGGGAGGTACAACCGCGCGAACCAAATCTTTGTTAAGGGCCTTCAACCCTGCAACCTCACCCTCCAGATCCCGAATTCGAGCATCTGCCCTCTCGGCAGTCTCGGCATCCTGCACAGAAAAGAAATGAGATCTGAATTTGACAAAGAAATAAGTAGTGGAGCGATGCGAAGACTCACCACGCCCCCCTCGGAAGACCGCAGCTAGTCCTTCAGCTGAGCATTCTCGGCAAGAATGCCCCGGTAGGAAGTGGCGAGCCCAACATTCTAGAGCTCCAGCTGTAGGCACCGCCTCCCGGTCATGTGAGCGAGCTCGAGGGAGCGCATCTGCGACCTCGCGCTCTCATAGGCGAGGGTCCTCGCCGTCTCGTCCTTATATGCTCCCGCATCCTCGCGGCCATACAAGCCGAAGGAAAGGGAAAAGGCGTGACCGCTGACGGTGGATTTCTCCACCCAGGAGGGGAGGATGGTGGAGACCTCGACCTTGTTGTCCTCCGGCCTCCAACACAGCAGGAGCTCACCCGAGTCGTCGCGATGCCTCTGACCTAGGCCGAAGTTAACGTGATTGATAGGGATTGGCGGGTCGGAGGTCTTCATGACCTCCTCGCTTTGCTCGTCGGCCTCCTGCCCATCCGATAGGATGGTGAGGTCGACCTTGTCGAACTCTAGCTCGGCATGGCCCTTCCCTTTCTCGGAAGGGTGCGAGCCCTGACCCTTCCTCTGTTTCTTCTTCGGGGGAGATTTGGAAAGATGGTCGTGGCTGCTGGAGGCCTCAGGCCTCTTGCGAGAGGACGTCGGAGCAGGGGTGACGGTCTCGCAGCAGGCCTCGACGCCCATGGTCGCGATATCGAAGGCGGAGGAGGGTTTTCTGTTGCTTAAGTAGGGAGGGTTGAATGGTAGATCTCGCAGCCCTGAAAGGTTAGATGATTAATTTTTGAATAAGGTCACAAAAGTGGAAAGTAGCGAGCGAGACTAGTACCTTCCCCAGGAGGAACTGGAGCTAGCGAGTCGACGTTGCGGCGGAGATGGGCCACCTCGAAGTTCTTCTTGCTGAAGAACTGGCACAAGGTGGCGTCATGGCCGCCGAGGGTCGGTGGCTTGTAGGTGGTTTCGCCATACTGGATCGGCGAGAGTAGAATGTTGCCGAAGTTCCCCTTCACTAAGATGAACTTCTGGGCCCAGTTGTGGGCCTTGTTCATGGTCTCGACGACCTTGGGACCCGACCCCACGAAGTAGGCGGTGCCGTCCTTGTAGGCTCGGAAGGAGAACAACTTCCTGAACACCGGCAAGCTGAATTCAATGCGCTCCTCGCGCAGGTAGCAAGCGAAAGCGACGATGACCGCGACGGCGTTGGGGGTGAGCTGGGCGGGGACCACGCCATAATGCTTGAGTACCTGTCGAGCAAGGCTGGGAAAAGTTAGTTAACGGCGGGCGAGAGATTAATCGGCGAAGAGAAAGTAGTTGAGGCAAGGAGGTACCTGGCGGACCTCCGGCCACAGAGGCAGCCGCAGACCGACCGCGAAGTGGGTCGTGGGGATGGCTAGCTCGTCAGGGTAGGGAATGTTGATCATGTCGTCCTCGCCCGGACAATGCGGAATAAACCCGGCAGGGACGAAGGCAGAGATGGCTTTGAGGTACTCCTCCTTGGTCAGGTTATGGTGGTAGAAGGTGTGGTCTGCGAAAGCCCAGGCGCACTTCCGGCGACCCTCTGCCCCAGCAGTGTCGTTAACCATCTTGAGAGAGACCTGCAGAATACACAAAATTGCGAGAAGGGGGAAAGAAGCGAGAGCTCCTGAGCAGAGAAGAAAGAAGGCTGGCGATAAATGCGGTAGGTGACTCGTAGTTATGAGACCCTATTTATAGAAAATTTAAAAAGGCGAGAAGAAGTCCAAGCGCCGCATGGTGCGGGTAGTTGGGCTGTCACATCGGTGTCGTTGGCGAGAGAGAATGTCACTCCGCGAAATTACGGGCGAGCGAAAAGGACCTGCGAAGTTAGTACCAACAAATTTTCGGCAGAATATCAGGCATTCAACAAGGTAATAGCATTCCCGGACAAGGAGCGAGCGAGAATCAATAAATGAAGTCAATCGTCGCTCGACTAGTGAAAGTTCATAGCGAGCAACAGTGCAAACGCAATCATCTGCCCTAATAACAATACGAAGTGTTTTTGAAAGAAAGAAAGATCGCGAGGCTAATGCGGGAGCCATTTCCACCTGCCACCCCCTCGCGGTCCAGACCTCGGCGACATTCTCGGATTGTAGTATTCGAGGGCGGAGCGACCTGCCCGGTCCGTCAAGAAGGCGTAGTCTCTCATCTGCGCGATGTACACCTCCGGCGAGGAAGCCCCCTCCACATGTTCTCGGGGTATCGCGGCTCGGAGTCTCGCGCATTCATCCCTCAGAGCCGCATTGCTGGCCTCAGCAGCCTCCCTATCCCGCATCGCTTGGAGATTGAGGTCCAGCAGCATTCACTGTTGTTTTTGGAACAGTTCAACGGTTTTCTGCTTCATCGCCTCGGGGTCCCGCGGATCTCCAAGGAAGTCTTCCAACTGCTCCGGGATGGGGGACATCTCTTCATCCTCGTAATCGAAATCGGTGTGAGGAGATTTGGGGGTCCCTGCGAGTGACCATAAGAGAGTTTAGCATCAAAAGGAAGGTTGCAAACGTTGCAAAGGAATGAGACCTTACCCGGAGGAAGGCGAGAAGGGTCTGGCCGACCCTCGAAGACGTGGCCGTAGTGAGGCAATGATGACTTACCCAGGCCGGGACGGTAGGCCTTGTCGTTGACAGGAGGAATCTTTAGGGGTCGCGAGCCCCCAGAGTCATCGCTCTGCAGAAGAGCAAAGCCCGACATTTTTAGGGTAGTGTCGGGGATGACGGGGGAGACCGGTCGCGAACTCTGGCGGGTCGTTGTCTACGCGGGCGAGCCTGCGAGGGAGGAAAAAGGAAGGTGAGCGGTCGACAACATGCAGGGAAGCTAGCGAGGGAGAACGCGTACCGGTAGCCTTCTCAGTGGCGAGGACTGTGAGTGTTGGGGAAGCATGTGGGGATACACCTCTGCACTCGTCACCACCCTGGTGAGCGTCGTTATCCTGCCGGCGGGCGAGACTTAGTAAGATGATTCTCACTGACCCAACTGTAGATATTTCATACCTTCTCGCCGGGCTGGTTGACGGGGGAAGACTCCAGCAGACCGGACTCATCCCCGGCTCGGCAGACCGCTTTCGCCTTTTTGGTTTTTGACACCCGAGGGGGAGGCGGGCGCTTCATCCAAGAGGGGACTTTCGCCATGGAAGTCATCCCGCTGGCCTTGTTGGCCTTTAGCCGATCCTCGAAATCTTTGGACAGTGACATCAGCGACTGCTATAGTAAAGAGAAAGAAAAGAAGAGAGAAATAGCGGCACACGCCTCTGTGGAAGGAGGAGACGTATATATAGCCTTCTGGTGGGCCCCATTAAAGATTCTTGACAGCTCACCACCAGGCTGGCAAATACCTGGGGTTGAATGTTTCTTCGCGAGCCTGGGTAGCCTCGCGAAGAGCGCGGATTGTGTACAACCCCGATATCCGCCAGGACGGGAGATCAACGGGAGAAGACCAAACGATCAAGGTTCCCTCAAAAGGGGGAGGCGAGACGGGAGCTCGCCGAAGGAATACTAGTAGGGGGCGAGATGAGTGCTCGCAGAGCATCTGCGAGATGACCTATCCTCGTCGACAGGGAGGTTGGCGAGGCCGGACCCCGGCATGCACCCTCTAAAAAGAGGAACCCGCTGACTGGCGAGCGAGGTGCGCGAGGAGGCCAGCGCGAGTTCTCGCGGGTGCTGTCCTCGCAGGCCCTTTGTCCCTAGGAAAATGAAGGAAATTATCCTTTTACCCTCGTGGCCTGCCAATAGCCCCTCCGAACAGCGGAGATTGGCTATCAGCAGACCAAATCTGGGGTGCGTATAGTAAAATCGAGAGGCGGATTCCTGCTATTTGCAGGCCAGATCAGAAAGTCTATAAATAGAATCCAAAGGGCACCTTTGGAGAGGACTTCTTTTTTTTGGAGCTTCTCTCTCCTCAGGCCTTCCTTGAGTTCTCCAAGGTGCCCGGGCTTTAGCTTTTGGCTTGGGAGGGGAAGCGCTCTAAAGATCTTCCAGGTGTGTGGTGGGTCCTCCTAGCTGAGCCTAAGGATTAGTGTTCAACTCTGAGGCTCCGGTCTGTTCTCTCGCGAGATTAGTCAGAGCCAGTCGCCCCCCACCCGTTGGGGTCCCCGAACTCCACCGAGACCATTTACTGGTTTCAACACTAGTGCTGTGGGAATCTTGATGTACGCCATGGTCTGCACTCGCCCTGACATTGCTCAAGCAGTGGGAGTGTTGAGCAGGTATATGGCTACACCAGGAAAGGAACATTGGAACGTTGTGAAGCGTGTGTTCAGGTATCTCCGAGGCACTTCGAATTACTCCCTATGTTTTGAAGGGGTTGGTGAAGGAGGAGTCCTGGACATGGTTGGACACGTGGCTCGGATTGGGGAGGTGATCTGGATAGCAGGAGATCCACCAGTGGGTACGTGTTCACACTGTTTGGAGGTTCAATCAGTTGGATGAGTCAGAGGTAATGCGTGGTGGCACTCTCGTCGACGGAGGCAGAGTACATGGCTCTTACTCATGCGAGCAAGGAGGCCATATGGCTGCGGAGGCTATGTTTGGAGCTCGGGTTTGAGCAAGGGCCAGTGAAGCTGTGGTGTGACAGCCAAGGGGCTATTCAGCTAGCCAAGAATCCAGCCTTCCACGCACGAACCAAACACATTGACATCCAGTATCATTTCATCCGGGAGAGGGTGGAGAAGAAGGTAGTTCAACTGGAGAAGGTGGACACGATGAAGAACAACTCTGATTTTCTTACCAAGGCGGTTCCTGTTGCCAAATTTCAATGGTGTGCAACGGCCGTAGGGTTGAAGAGGAAGGTTGGAGGAGCAGCTCTCATCAGAGGAAGATGTTCACCAAGTGGGAGAATGTTGGAGTTGGGTAACACTTTTGGTCAGTGTTCATCGAACGGCGTTCGACGAACGGAGAAGAGTTCATCGAACTCCGCCTGCGTTCGACGAACGGGTCCTTGATTACTCCCGTCTCAGCGGCTCGTCGAATGGGAGAAGCCTGCGTTCGACGTTCGACGCCTGCGCTCGATGCCTGCGCTCGACGCCTGCGTTCGACGCCCGACGCCTTCATTCAACGCTCGACACCTGCGCTCGACGCCTGCGTTCGACGCTCGACGCCTGGTGTACATGTTGTCTCAGCAGGTTCCATCTCAGCGGATGTTATTGAACCATCTCAGCGGATGTTTGGTCTGAGCCCGGTTTGTCACCCTATTTAAAGGGTGCATAACCCTGGTTTAGGGTTAGGAAGAAGGAAAAAGGTCGTTAAGCAAGAAAGGAGCGGAAACAGTGCTTTCTTGGCGGCGGTTCCTCTGTTCTTGTCTGTAGAGGGTTAAGTGAGGTAGGATCGGTTTTGATCCTTGTAACCTTGTAAGCTGTAATCTGTCTTGGTGAATAGAACAAAGAGAAGAGGAAGGGGAGAGGGGACGTAGCCCGGATTGGGGTGAACCTTTGTACATCTGTGTGTCTTTTGTGATTTTCTGTGTTTTGTTTTCTTTCGAATTTCTCGTCTCGGCATACCTATTTTCTTTACAATAATGTATTATCTATCTTTCCCCTCAAGAACTTGTTCTTGATGAGAAAGCTAGACAAGGTCTCATACCAGGCCATATGGGTTTGCTTTAGGCCATATAAAGCTTTCCTAAGTAAATAAACATGGGAGGTTAGAGTTGGATGAACAAAATCTGATGGTTGTTCCACATATACCTCTTCCTTTAAATTTCCATTTAGAAAAGCTGACTTCATATCCATCGGGTATACCTTGAACCCTTGTGGGCAGCATGGGCAAGGAATAATCTTATTGCCTCTAACCTTATAACTAGGCCAAAGGTTTGGTCAAAATCTATACCTTCTTCTTGCCTATATCCTTTGGCTACCATTCTTGCTTTGTTCTTGATGATGACACCATTCTCATCTAACTTATTCCTGTAAATCCACTTGGTGCCAATTATGTTGTGTCCTTGAGGTTTTGGAACCAACTTCCACACTTTGCACTTTTTGAATTGTTGAAGCTCCTCTTGCATAGCTTGAATCAAAAAGGTATCTTGGTTGGCTTCCTCAAACTTTTTGGGCTCTACCTGAGATAGAAAGCTCAGGAATAGAGCTTCATTGTGAGCCATGCTTCTGGAGATCACACCTAGGTTCTCATTTCCAATAATTAGGTTCCTTGGGTGATCCCTCAAATGACTGGTTGCTGCAGGCAATGGGTCAGCATCCTGCTGTACTTCATCTGCAACAGTAGGTTCTTCAGCAGCCTACTCATCTTCATCTTGAAGTGCTTCAATCTCTGAATTGATTCTGCTAGAGTCGGGTGTGTCTTATATAGACATCTCTTACAACTTCTTATTATTTCATGTCAAAATAGGAGAACTGGACCAGCCCTTATAAAGTAAGCTAGTCTCATCAAAGATAACATGTATGGATTCCTCAACAACATGAGTATTCTTGTTGAATACTCTATAGGCTCTACTATGTGAGTTATATCCAACAAGAACACCAACATTGTATTTTTCACCAAACTTTGTTAGTTGGAATTTTCCATTATTTAAAATGTAGCATTTGCAACCAAAGATTCTAAAATATGAAATTGATGATTGTTTGCCTTTCAGAATCTCATAGGGTGTTTTTCCAAGGGTCTTATTGATGGAAGCTCTATTAAGAATCTAACAAGCAGTATTGACTGCCTCAGCCCAGAAATATTCTAGGAGAGAGGAGTCACTAAGCAATATTCTGCCAGCTTCTATCAAGGTCATATTCCTCTTCTCAGCCATACCATTTTTTTGTGGAGTCCTTGGGGAGAAAAACTCTTGGGTGATACCAAATTCTTGACAAAACTTTGTCATAGCCCCAAATTGAAATTTTGTATCATGGTCAGTTCTAGTTTTGACCACAGTACATTGTAGTTCATTCTGAATTGTCTTGATATAGTGTATAAAGATATCTAAAGTATCCAATTTCTTATTAAGGTTAGAATACCCATGTATACTTTGAGTGGTCATCAACAATCACTAAAGTATTCAACTTCCTACCTAGGCTTTGAATGAGCAAAGGACTAAACAAGTCCATATGCAACAAATATAGACATCTTTCAGTGTCTTTGGAGCCAATGATTTTAAAGGTGGCTCTAGTTTGCTTACACATCTGGCATGCATGACAAGGACCACTTTTAACACATTTTAAATTTGGACTATTCCTAACAAGGTTTTTAGAAAATAATATATACATTGTCTTGTAGTTAATGTGGGCAAGTCTCTTGTGGCATTGAACACAAAAAGACTCACTCACATTAGCTACAAGACATACATGAGATAAAGAACTATTGCAAATAGAGTCTAAACAATAAATATTTCCATTCCTAGTGTCTGAGAGAATGACTTCTAAGTCAATTGATTTTTTTATCAAGCACTTGTCATTGTGGAATTCAATGACATAGCCCAAGTCACATAGTTGACTTATGCTTACAAGGTTGTGATGCAACCCTTCAACATAAGCTACCCTTGTTATTGAAACTATGCCATTGGTAATCATACCATATCATTTGGTGAATCCTATATCAGAACCTCCAAAGATGACTTTTGGTCCATTCTTCACATGAGTGTAATCCTGTAGAAGACTCCTAGTTCCTGTCATGTACCTTGAGCACCCACTATCTAAGTACCATATTTCCCTTAGACTGGTACTTGAACTATCCTGCAAAATGTAATTCATTTTCCCTTAGGAGCTCAATTGAGTTTGGGTCCTAGGTTCTTGTTAGCATAAAAAGACACACTGCTACCCACTGCAGCTTTTGCAGGAAAATTCTTCTTTGCATTAGACACATTAGTATTGTGCCAACAATCAATGGCAAAGTATATCACTTTACCACATCACTAACATTCATGGATGTTGTACCTTATTTTCTGACCACTTCTAGAGGTGGAAGGAGCATCAGGGTGCTTGTGTTCAGTGAAGAAGGTAGCAACATTCTTCCTATTCCTGTTAGCAATCACTTGACTAGTTGACTGTCTATAACTAGTCTTAGCAGACTTTATCTGATTGACCTCAGCTGGACTTAGTTTGGCAGTTAAGCATGAGTTGATGGCATCAGATACTATACTGTTAGACATGATTATAGGCATGACATCAGCCATGGGTTTTGTTGGATGGGATTTAGAAGAGGTAGCTTCCTTACCCTTGAATGTGGGGACTGAAGTACCAAATACAAATGGTCCATGATGGCCCATTTGAATTTCCTTATGAGGAGCTTTCAAAGCACTCATCCCCATGCCCTTTCTCCTACTATAGTTAGGAGTATTCTCATTACTATATGAGCTTCCATTCTTCTAGTGACCATACATGTTGTCCTTGTCATACCAGTTAGAGGGAAGCAACACCTTTTGAAAGGTGGTATGAGGCTTAGCATTAGCCTTGTCCTTTCCTCCATTCCCAGCACCTACTGCCACTTTATTGAAACCAGTCCTCTCCTATTTGTTTGGGAGGAGAAGGTGTCAATGATGGACAATACTTATTTGGGCTTAGAGAATTGAGTCACTAAGCTTTTCTTCTTGAGAAGCTTCTCTTCAAGATCCTTAATGACCTTGTTCTTCTGGCTTATGGTGCTCAGATGGAAGATTGTAATTCCCTTCAGCTGACTAATTTCTCTACTCTTCTGACCCAGCTGGGTAGCTGACTCAGTACATTCAGGCTTTGCCGGCTGAAGAGAAGCAATTTCTAGAGTTTGCCTCTTGGCTAGCTTCTTGCTCTTTTTCAGAGCTTCCAAGAGGGCACCATACTTGTCAATCAATTGATTGACATCCATCTCAGATTCTGAACCACTTTCATCATTAGATGAAATTATTTCAGATTCAGGAATTTACTCATAATCAGAAGAAGAAATGAGCAGAGTTAATACCTGTTCAGGATCAGAATGATCATGTCTGTCTTCACCATCAGATATGGTCATTAAGCCATAACATTCTTTGACATCTTCATCCACCTCAAAGTTACTATCTGAATGTGACAGAGGACCTTTGATGCCTATCTTAGCAGCTGGATAATCTTCATCATAGCAGCTGCAAATAGCCCTATATATGCTTCATCTTCTTCATCAGAATCTGAACATGAAGATGCAGATTCACTCCAGCTCCTTTCCTTCTTTGCTAGGAAGGATTTTTCACCTTTCCTTCCCTTGTGGTGATGGGGCTTCTTATCACCTTTTCTTTTCTCTTGATTGGACAGTCAGATATGACATGTCCAGGCTTGCTGCAGCAATAACAGATAATATTATTTGAAACATGTTTAACAGGTTTAGATTCATACCTGTCACCCTTGGGTGCAGCCTCCCTGATTTGATGTGTTCCTTCTTGGGATATGAAGAGGAGGAAAGTCTGTTCTTCCACTGCTTCCTCTTCATCAACTTCTTGAAGTGCCTGGAGAAGGCAGCAAATTCTTCATCTATTGAATTGCTGTCAGATATGCTGGCCTCAGAGTTTTCTGAGTTATCAACCATTCTTGGTGGAGGGGGAATTCTCTCTTTGCTCTTCTTAGAACTCTCAGCTTTTAGAGCCACAGATCTCTCCTTTGCATGAGTCATGGTAGTGGTTTCCTCCTCCTTTCTTGCAGATAACTGCTTCTCATATGAGAGCAGCTTCTCAAATAGTGTGTGGGGAGGAGTCTCACCCAGCTTTGCCCCTTCTCTGATGGCACAGATTTTTGTATCCCATTCTCTAGTTAGAGATCTTAGGAATTTATCATTCAGTTCATAATTGCTGAAGACCCTCCCATAAGTCCTCGAGTCATTGACCACCCTGAAGAATCTTTCATAGTAATCAGCAATGCTTTCCTGGTTGTGTTGCCCGAAGGTTTCATATTCCTGGTTAAGGAGGGATTTCCTATCATCTCACACTTTATCAGTACCTTCCATATACACTTTAAGTGTATCCCACATCTCCTTTGATGTGTCACAGTGCACCAAATTCTGGAAGGTAGAATCATCAATTGCATTTACTATAATGTTTTGTGTTCTCTTATCCATAGTAGCAAGTGCAATTTCATATTTGGTCATTTCAGTATAGGTCTTGGGTACTTGCTGGGGTAGATCTATGGTAGTGGCCTTTAGGAAGACAAAAATACCTTCCTTTACTGTGATGTAAATTCTAGAGTCAGAGGCTTCCATAAACAGCCTTACCCTTTGCTTCCAAATGCCAAAGGTCTCCTTTTTGTATATGGGCAGTTTCATGGATCCCATCTCCTTCTGACCTCCAGTGGCAGCCATTGAATTCAGAATAGACTACTCCTAGTAGGATCTAGTCAGACTATTAAGGCATATTTGACCAACCTGGCTTTGATACCACTTGATAGTTTACTTGGTATAGTAGTAGTCTAACTCAGCTAGAGGGGGGATGAATAGGTTCCTTTGAAATTTTCTACATACAGCAAGTAGTTTTTAAGTGATTAAATGAAGTGATAACAAACACACAGAAAACACACAACTGTTTATAGTGATTCCCCAAGACAGTATGTCAATGGGTAGTCCACTTTCCCTCTACAACTTTCTAACAGTGTGTTAGACAAGGCAAACTCTTCCAGAACTCAGCTCCAAGAGCTTACAACTCAGATCCCTTAGGATCTCTCATGTTTCCTCCAAAACCCTACCTCATGCCAGCATCCCTACCACTCAGAGTTCTCCAACTCTTACAACTCAGAAACCCTCCTGGTTTCCTACCTCAGGCCTATCAAAAAGCCCTACCTCGGATCTCCTCTGAATCCTACAGCTCATGCTGAGAGTACAACCTTACAAACTCAGGCACAAAGCCTACACTCTTAGGCTCAAGCCCTACACACTCAGAATAATGAAGTTCTTATAGTGATTTATATTTACAGTTATAACATGAGACAATATAGATTAAACCTTCAACTTAGATCTTTTGTTGTTGAAGCTCAACAAATGCTGTCTTGAAACAGGGATGAATAGCAGCAGCTTCAGACCCAGTTTCTTCTGACCTTCTTCTTCAGTAGAGGAAAGAAGGTCCACTTGTTCTTCTGGAAAGAATAAGCAAGAACAATCTTATCTCTTTTGAAGTAATCTGCTTGCAGTTTGTTTTTCAGGAAGTAGAAAGAGATTTATCTTGTGGATGCAGTAATTTTCTTTAATAGAATAGTAGCAACTATTTCAGTTCTTGTCCAAGCCTCATCCACTGACCTAACATCTTCTTTTATACCTTCTCTAATCTGCAACGGCTCTTAGGAGTGCTCTGTCACAGTATGGACATAAATAGAAAATATTTTCTTTGCTTTCTAGGCACTTGCGCACAAAATGGATCCCGCCAGGCAACATTCAAATATGAATCTGTCTCAGCGGTTGGGCTGAGACAGGCTCCAGTCTCAGCAGTAGAACAGACTTCATTCGACGGATTCACTGAGACAGATAGTCTTCTCAGCTGTATTCCTCTATATGCAGCTCAACTGAGATAGACTCCTTCTCAGCGGCTAAAGAACTGCGTCTTCGTGGTTCAGCTGAGTCCATACTGTTGTCTCAGTGGTTTTGACATTAAAACCCAGAGAACTACTCCAATGTTTGGAGTGACTTAACCTTGCACAAACATGATACAAAAGAGAGTCTATTAAATACAATATGTACTTAGCATTGAGTGTGATGCATCTTCAAATTTAGGGAACATTGAGGGGCAATATGATATTCCCAACATACGATATGTTTCCTTTCTCAACGATATGTCTGTTAAGGCTCAAGCCGATAATTGACTTGGTGATTTTTCACTTCTTGTGTAGTTTTGATACTGAAAATATAGTCTTGATATTAAGTATATAGTCTTGACATACCTGTCACATCATGAACTAATATATATATAAAAAATAACTTGGCTTATCTATACTTGTGTTCCTTCTTCAAATCTAGGAGCATTGAGGGCACAATACCCAACAAGTAGCCTTAGCTTCGATCCATAAAATGATCATTCATCAAATAGATGTCAAAACTGCATTCTTACATGAAGACTTAGATGAAGAAGTCTATATGACCCAACCCAAATGATTTGTTGTTAAGGGCCAAGAAACTAAAGTTTGCAAATTTGTTAAGTCTCTCTATGGACTAAAACAAGTCTCTAAGCAATGACATCAAAATTTTGATTTCATAGTATTATCTTTTGAATTTGTAGCTAACGAATATGATTAATGTATTTATGCAAAACAAAATGGAAATGCCACCATTTTGCTTTCTCTTTATATATATAATATTTTAATATTTGGAACTACATTAAAAATATTTAATGATATTAAAAGTTATTTATCTTTCAAATTTTCTGAAAGATTTAGGAGTAGCTAATGTCATCTTAGTCATGAAGCTAATTAAATCTGATGCAAATGTATCATTATCTCTGTCACACTCAATTGAAAAAATATTGCATAAATTTAATCTGTATGATTCTGTACCCGCTTCAACTACGTATGTCGCCAGTGTAAAATTTTGTAAAATATTGGTGAACCAATTGATCAACTTAAATATGCACAAATGATAAGATCATTATTTTATATTGTTAATCGCACTAGGCCCGACATTTCTTATATCGTAGGCAGATTAAGTTGATATACTAGTAATCCATGAGATGAACATTGAGTAACATTATCTAGAATATTTAAATACCTTCGAGGAACTATTGATTGCAGTCTAGTATATACAGAGTTACCCGAAGTACTAGAAGGATATTCAGATGTCAATTGAGTAACTGATTCGTTATATGTTAATTCTACAATAAGATATATATGTTTTCCTCTTAGGAGGACCCACCATTTTATTAGTGTCTACGAAACAAACTGTAATATTTAGAAGCACTATGGAATCCGAGCTTATAGCTTTGGACACTATACGTGACGAAGCAGAATAGATTATAAATTTATTTTCTGAAATTTCGGTTTACTAAATCTATTCCAGCTATTTCATTACATTGTGATGATAAATCTGTTATTAATTTAACGTTTCTAACAGCGCTAATTCCAAAATAAATAAGTTTATGAGAATCAGGTACAAATTAGTGAAACATAGAAGAAAGGAAGAGATATTATTCAACTATGTAAAGTCAGAATTGAATCTGGATGATAATCTTACTAGGGGATTGTCCCGAAGAGAAATTTTATTTTCATCGAGGGGAGTGAGGTTTAAGCCACATGATTTGCTGTCAACAGTGGATACCCAACCCATGTGATTAGAGATCCCATGAATTGAGTTCAATGTGGTAGAAACGAAGCCGTTGACGTAGCGTAGTTGTGAGCACAAATTTAAAGGATGAAAAAAAACCTTGTCCCCATTCCTACGATGTCGTGCTCTACGTAACAGATTAGGATGAACGTATAGTTTTTTAATGGTTGCCAAAGACATATATCTTTGCGAGATATTAGTTATGAAATATCTCTTGAGGCACCACCTATGCGGGGGTAGTCGTGAGACTGCGACTTTGGGATCCGGGCTGAACCTTAATAACCCTCATGAAAAATCAAAGAATGTGCGTGACCATTAACGTGCTCATCGTCATAACCCAAGAACAACCAATCTTTTATGTGCTTAGTTAATTTATCGGTCAAAAATTTATAATTCAAAGTCTCTAGCATATTATACTCTTTGGTAGATGAAATATGTACTAAGTATAAGTTCAAGATAACCATTCCACCTATACCTATTGCATTAGAAACAACTTGATGAAGCAAATTTATTTTTGATTTTATTTATTAATAGTAATCATATTATTTATAAAGTTCGCTTTCGATTTTTCACTTTTGTGAGAGATTGTTAGACATTTTAATCTTAAAATATTTATTTCATAATGTTTAGTGGAGCTTTGTATAGTGTTTGGTGTTTGTGCTCCACATCATTTGATGGAAAAGCTAAGAAAACAAAAATGAAGGGAACTTATAATATTTGTAGGGAAACCTTTCATGAGAAATTGTGACACCTTTAGTCTCACCTTGCCTAACTCAACTTATCTAAATGAGTATATAAAGCATTCCACTTTTTCTCATTTCTTCAAACGAACATAAGGAGAAACTATAAACCACACACGTTTGCGCGCACGCACCGCATCAGACCGGATCCTAATTTCTGATTTGGGATCTGAGATTTGGGGAATAATTGAATTGAATTGTATTTTTTGTACAAAATAGTTTTGCACTTTGGAAATATTAAAAACACAATCTCGACGCACTTTTACCCGCAAAGAACTCGATGTACGTGGAGTTCTCTCTCTCGCCCCCATCTCGATGTACGTCGAGATCGACCTGCTTTGACTTCTTCCCGCCGTGCTTTGACTTCTTCTCGCTAAGACCTCAACTTATGTCGACCTCTCTAACCCATGTCGACGCATGTGTGTTGACATCCCCATCTTACGCCAACCTCCCTGCTATTCGCAGACGAAATCAGAGTAAATTCTTTGTACACTTTTCTTTAAGCATTTTTGCGTCTTTAATTTATATATGTTGGAATTCCGACGTTTCTCTGCACGATAAACCTTAGCAAAAAATAACGGTTGAAATTTATTATCTGATTATTTCTTGCGGTTTTCACGAGACTCCTATATAGGAGAATTCCTGAATTGTTTTACATACTTGTTCTTTCTCTCTCTTGTTTTCCAATGACGATCTTGCTTTCATGATTCTGCTTTCTTGAAGGTTGATTCATCAAATGTGAGTTCATGTGCTCCGTGCTTCTTCAGTGTCCGCACACATCAGAGTTTTCAGGATCTAGTCGAGTGTTGTACCTTGAAGAAGTGAACATCAGTTGAAAGACCTACTGGATGATAACAATAAAAAAGTCTTCGCTCATCCAACCATGAGTCTAATAATTGTACTCACATGAAACCAAGTCACGAGACAACTATATTATAAAATTACCCCGTGGCTATTGTCTCCGATTATGAGATTCTAAGTAAATTTAAACATTACTAGCAATCAGGCAGCCCGCTTTTACTTGCGAACGAGCTCCACCCATCCGTGAGCACTCATGAAATATTAATA
The DNA here is from genome assembly GCA_033032865.1 of Dactylorhiza incarnata. Lineage (NCBI taxonomy): Eukaryota > Viridiplantae > Streptophyta > Magnoliopsida > Asparagales > Orchidaceae > Dactylorhiza > Dactylorhiza incarnata. The sequence goes on along the minus strand of JAWHQI010000306.1, from coordinate 3,009,800 downwards.
ATAAAAACAATTAGATGAAAATTTGGCCGAAACAATTCATATTAAACTAATAATACATATATTTTTCAACCTAAACATTTATACAATAAAACAATTCAGCTGTGAAAGTTAATTAAAAATATTAGAATTTTGTAAAATTAAAAGTCTAAAAAATTGAAAAACTATGAGAGGGTTGGCCAACCCCCATCTCTCCCAAAATTTTTTTGGTACACGTAATGTACCTTTCTCCCGTGCCTGTTTAAATAGCATTTACCTCATGGGGCCCACCACCCTTATTTTTCGAAACAGGAAAAACTTTCCCTCGTTGGCGTGCCTCCTTTCCCCCTCGACGCGCCATCGCCATTATTAGGGTTTACTCAGGACAGCAGAAGTTCCTTGGTCGCTCCCTCCTGGTTCGAAAATCTAACATTTTCTCAGCTAAGTTTTCACATTTTTCGCAAGCCATTGTTCTTCCGTCTAACTTTTTGTCATCATTTATCTGCAGTTGCTGTTAACACTGCCAAAGTTTAACAAATCAGAACGAAAGGCCAAACCCCCTAAATAATCATGCAGCAAGCGTACGAGAAACCAGTGGTTGATAGTTTTGGCAATGTGATTCTTTAATCTTTCTTTTCTTGTAGCAATATTTACTACCTTTTACAACTGGAATTGTTGCAATGTTTAATGTCTTTTACAACTGTAATTTTAATGTTTACAACTGGAATTGTAATGTTTACTGTCTTTTACAACTGGAATTTTTTTTTCTATTTGACAGAAAGGGACAGTAACATTCCCAACTGTACACAATGAGGAGGAAGCACATGCTATGTACTGTGACTATGCTCATAAAACTGGATTTAGTGTTAGAAAGCAGCATATTGTTTATTGGACACATACGAGGATTATTAAAGGACGATGTTATAGTTGCGCTAAAGCTGGTTTAAAGGTTTCAAAACCGATGATTGACGAATAAAAAAAGTACCGTAAATTGGATACTCGCACAGGTTGCTTAGCTTGCATACACTTCAATGCCGACAAAGAAGGTAAAAATTGGGAGGTTGCAAAATTTGTCGAGGAACATAATCACCCACTTGCATCCGAAAATGACACGCATTTGTTGAGGTCTCATCGCAGCATATATAATGTCTAAGCTAGCCTTTTGAAGAATATGACCGGTGTGGGTATTAGAACAGTCGATGCATACAATTTCCTTGCAGATGAAGTAGGTGGTGTTGAAAATGTAGGGTTTTGTAAGACTGACGCTTATAATTTTGTCCAACGAGAAAGAAAAGCTCTAATAGATAGTGGAGATGCTAGAAGCTTGTCCAAAATATTGAAGGAACGACATTCCGAGGACAATATGTTCTCTTATGATATCCTAACAGATGAAATAAATAGGCTTATCGGTTTTTTTTTTGGATCGACGGGCAGAGTAAAATCGATTATGATTGTTTCGGTGACGTTATCATTTTCGATACAACGTATCGATTAAACAAGTACAATTTGGCATGCGCGCCATTTATTGCTGTTAATCACCATTGGCAGAATATTTTTGTAGGTGGGGCTTTCATTGCATCGGAGAACATTGAGTCTTTTTGTTGGGTGTTCGAGACATTCTTGAGGTTTGTTGGTGGAAAACAACCCACCACGATATTTACTGATCAAGACCAGGCGATGGTTGTTGCCATTGAGAGAACTTTACCTGGAACTCGACATCGGTTGTGTCAATGGCATATCTCAAAGAAAGCGCCGTCAAAGGTACCTACATTTAATTATGATAAATCTATTAGATCTCTTTTCTACCATTGCATGAGTAAATGTGATAGTGAGATTGAATTTGAGAAGTGTTGGACTGATATGGTAACAAGAGGAAACTTGGATGATAACAGATGGCTGCGGGACTTATATAAGGTTAGAATGAAATGGTCGACCGCTTTCAATAAAGAGAGCTTAGATCTTGGCATATTATCGACACAAAGAAGTGAATCGGCCAATAATGTTTTGCATGGCTGTTCTAAAGCAACTAGTTCATTGGTTGAATGTTTTCTTGGGTTGGATAAATTGACCTCAAGTTGGCGTCGATCCGAACATGATGAAGACTTCCGATGCAAACATGGTAGTATAACTTTAAGATTTGCGAATTGTTTATCACTCAAACAAATTTCAAAGATTTACACTCGTAAGAGTTTTTACATGTTTGAGCAAGCATATATGGATGGTGCTCTTGGTGTTTGTGTTGCAGAGGAATCAAGGATTAGTGACACTCATACCTTGTATGTTACACAACATTTTGACAGAGCCGAGGATGTTAAGCAATGGTTTGTTACACTTGATTCAACCAATTATGATGCCGGTTGTTCATGCAGAGGTTTTCAGACCAAGGGAATGCTATGTAAACATATATTAAGGGTTTATAATTGCAAATATGTTAAACAGATTCCAGCTAAATACATATTCATCAGATTTACTCTAAAGGCGAAGAAGGGTGTGTATCTTTCGAAAGCCGCTAGCCCGAATGACTGTGTTTCTAATTTAGTCTTTAGGAATCATATGATGCGGTTTTCTTATGACAGCGCCCGTCGAGTAGAAGAATGCAAAATTGTCAAAGAGTATGTACTGACAACCATGAATGAAATTACTAAGAAGGCAGATGACATGTTAGATGATTATGAGAAGATGAAAAAAGGTATATTAGATGAAAATGACAAGGGAATGGTTCGGGATCCACCGGCAATGCGACGTAGGGCCTATCAAACAACCGAGCTAAGAGTCACTGAGAGAAACTAACAAAGAGGAAAGGTAAAGCACCTATCGTTGATATCGTGAAGACAGAACCCAAGGAGTACAACTTCATAGAAAATATGTCTATTGAGAGAGACTCGGCTCCAGTTGATCCAGCTACTTCATGCATTGTGGAGGACAAATTTTTTACATTTTCAGCAATTCCTGATGTTTTTAAATGGTGAATGTTGGATCAAAAATGGTGAATGTTAAATTGAGTCCACAACTGTTATTAAATTCTCAAAATTTCATTTAATTACATTCCAGTTGATGTTAGATTTCATTAAATTTCATTCAATTTCACGCCGTTTTTACAAAACATCCATAAAGATGTTTACTTAAAGTGCTTAATGCACGACCAATTTTGATTTATTAGTAATTTTGATGCTACACTAGCTTTCAGGGTAAAGTTTAAGATGAATGGTTTTTATTTGTCAAATGGATTTTGTATTTTGATGCTACACTAGTTTTCAGTGTAAAGTTTAAGATGAATGGTTTTTATTTGTCAAATGGATTTTGTATTATTGAAAAATAATCCATTTGAAGATAATAAACCAATTAGTATGAAAGACAAGTCCATTTAGGACAATTCTTTTCGGTATGTGAGTACTTTACTAGTGTGCAGGTTCTGTCTTGTGGGTAAATAAAGTAAAACAAAGCATTGTGCTTTGGCATCGAGTTATCAAAGACATTCCTTGCACTGGATTTTATAAGATTTCAAACAATTGAGTATAATGACCATATGCGATATACCACATCCAGCACAAAATAACCCTGAGAGTAATGCACTGGAATGTTCTTCGTGAAAGTTCTGGAATCCTTATATCAGAAGCAATTGAGGTTATCAAGCTCAGCCAAGCTACTACACTCCTCGGGGGAGATCATGAATTATGTTACAGTTGATGCATATAGGATTGGGGAATTCCCAGTTTGGTTCCATCAGACATGGACTACATGCTTGCAACTTTGCATTGCTTTGGTGATTCTATACCATGCTGTAGGCCTTGCAACAATATCATCAATGGTTGTGAGGCTGAAGGCTATGTCAGAAGCTCTGGTGAATATGAAAGTCCTGAAGCTATATGCTTGGGAAACACATTTCAGAAAAGTTATAAAGATTTAAGAGAAGAAGAATGCAAGTGGCTCTCAGCATTTCAGTTGCAAAGAGCATACAACAGCTTTGTTACCTTCAAATAAATCCAGATAAATTTAACTAGCTTGAGAGCTTGATGTTGTTACATTCCAGAAATGGTATCCAGTTTTTACAAAACAGAACCCAAGTTGTTACATTCAATAGCAGCTGCTGAAACATTCCAGAAAAATAAATCCAGATAAATATTCAATAGCTGCCGACAAATTAATCCCAGCTATCCAGTTTTTACAAAACATTCCAAAAAAATAAATTCCAGATAAATAAACATTCCAGATAAACATTCCAGATAAATTAATTTCAGTCAAACTCAGATCTATCCAGTTTTTACAAAACAGCCAACATGCAACAGATAAATAAATGTCCAATATGCAATAGATTATGCAGATTATACTACCAAACCATGTTCTTTAAGCAGAGAGTTATGAAAGGTTTGGAATAATTCAACTACTATTTCAGCCCTGAACCGGTGCGTGTATTTTGGCCAACTCTTGTTACTCTCCCAATCAACTCGCTCCTTCGCCAAGCTTGCCTGCATGAACTTCATAACAAAAATTCCACAATCATTTCCATTATCCTGAGCCGGGATGCCTTCAACAATGTGTACTGGTCAGTCCGAGATATCTCCGGGAAGTACCTCAGGTCTATCCTCATGAAGATATTTAATCTGCATATATTTACAGAATGTGAGTTAATATAAGTAAATATAATCAAGAACATAATTATAGAGTAACATACATGCTCCCAGATACAAGATCTGTGCATGGCACTTGGCAATGAGTCATAGAAATCTCATCGTCGCTCCTTCAAATTGCCTACCAACAATACCCAATGACTGCCAACATGGCAAGGCATCAGGATAACATCGGCAGCGGAAATTGATTGACGAGTTATGTGTTCAACAAGTCATAGACTTGTCTTACCACATCTTTTATAGTACTGCATGTAAGACCCCATGTTCTAAGTGCAAAGAGTTTAGAGGTGTGCTGAAGCTAAGGAGCTAGCGCCCGACGCTAGTGCTAGCGCCGGCGGTAGCGCACCCGTCGAGACGTCGAGGCATCGAGACATCGAGGCGTCGAGACGTCGAGGCGTCGGGACGGCGAGATGTCGATAGCGTCGGCGGTAGCGCTAGCGCTAGCGGTAGTATTTCTCGCAAAGTCCTTAAGCGGTAGAGTGGTACCGACTTTGTCGCTAGCGCCAGCGCTAGACACTAGCGCTGGCGGAAGCGGGAAATCCTTATATACCTCAAAATACGACTCTTCAGCTCATTTTCTCTGAGATCCATTGCAGTTCTGAGGGCAGAGAGCTGGGAGCAGGGAAGGAGATCCATTGGAGTTGAGTTTTCGTCGTGCTAGGAGGGATTTGTGAAGAAGCGTTTGCGTGCGTGTGCCACCGCGGATTCCAGCCATTTCCCTCTCAGTTCTATGGCGCCAAAACGACCAACTAGGGTAACGATTCTCCTCCCTAGTCTTTGGACATGCGCGTCCTTTGATTTCCATGTTTTGGAAGACTTCTACTAATTAGTAGATCGGATCTTCCGGTGGGTTGAAGTGATTCCCCCATAAATTGCATATAGAGTCCAGAATGGAAGTACGGGCATAGGCATGCTGTGTGAAGCCCATCTGGACAGTTCGAGCCGGATTGGTGATGTTTATCGCGTGGAGAAGACTCCATGTATATGCTGTGGTTCGGGTCTTCTGTACTGTTTTGTACAGCAAATTACCCTGGAGGTGTTTCCCAGGCAGTACCCAAAGTTTTGTAGCATAACTAAGTTCTGTTACTAGCGCCGGGCGCTAGCGATAGCGCCGGCGGTAGCTCCAGGTGAGCTACTAGTGTTGTTATCTGGAGGTGTTTTCCCAGAGGAGGTAGCAGAACTGACTTCTGTTACCAGTGCCGGGCAGAACTGGGTTCTGTTGCTAGCGCCGGGCGCTAGCGTTAGCGCCGGCGGTAGCGCCCAGCACACAGATTGTGTGTTTCCGTGCTACCTAAAAGTCCTGGGGACTGGATATGTAGCAGGAGAAGCTGTGGAATTTGCAAAGCCCAGCTTTAAGTAATGGGTATTAGGTGAAGCTTACCTGTATCGTGCATAGTTGAATCGCGGTATTTGAGCACGGGCCTAGCTGATCCAAACCCTCCCATAGTGGTGGTGAAGAGGTCGCACCTCGGTGCACCGGACTATGGAAGAGTGCCGTAACTTCGTGTGTACGGACTAGCTCAAATTGCTTGTCTAAGTTGAAATAGGACTTAGCGTGAGGGCGTAACTCAAGGAGTATGCCAAAGTGTGCCTTGAGAGCACGAAGCGGGTGGCTTGGTATGCCTCCGTTGGTGTTGTTTGCGGATATATATATATATGCTGCTGACTCTTACTTGCAGGGAAGGAGCACCGACGCCCCGAGTTTGGGGTGAGGTCGTTATAAATCTTGGTCAGCTAAAGCTGACCGGTTACTTGTTTTCCCACCACTTGGTGGATTTGCTTATACAGGTCCCGGTGAGACTAGCGGGAGATAGCGGGCTGAAGCCCCTGCTGCTGTGTTGTGCTGGCCCTTGAAGGCCATAGCTTTTGTTTACCTTTTTGTTCATGTGTGGCCGGCCTGCGTGCCGATGTTTGGAAGCCACCTTTATGATGTAATCAAACAATGTAAAGAACTGTTTATGTATTTCATTCCTAGTAGAGATGTGGACATGTTGTACACTGGTTTTAACTGAAAATATATATGCTTCCGTTATGCGACTATGGTGCTGAAATAGTTATGTCTTTAACTGTTTAATGCTAATTTTAGTACTGCTCTCTTCTGTTCATTTCATATAGCGTGGGGTCCCAGCCGGACCTACTGTTATATGCTATGTAACAGGGAGGGTGTTACAAATTGGTATCAGAGGTAGGTTTCGCTCCCTTTCCGTCTAAATTCGTGGTCGAATTCTTTTAAGGGGTGGTGAGCACGTATGTGCGTCGCCGTTAACTCATGTAAATAACCAGTAATTGTCCACTTTAGGAATGAATTACATGTATACGTGTAGCATTCAGATGGAACTTCTGTGTTCCTCTATTGCTTCATGCTATCTCTTAGTCGCTAATTATGTTTTGGGTACATATATAGGCGGATGGGAGTGGTGCGGGGCCTTCTCGACCCCCTCGTTTGACTGCAAGTAGTGCACCAACTCCGGTGCCGACTCCTCCTTCGGCGGAAACTGTAAGGATGATCGCTGAGGCAGTATTTGCGATGTTCACGACGCAACCAGGAGGGCATGTCCCTAGACAACCTCCTATTCCGGGAGCGGCTCCAGTGCAGGCTCCGGCAGTCGAACCTGCGGTGGAAAGGCCAGTGTCGTTGAGGGCACGAAGAGCTCCAGATCAACAGCTGTAGTACTTATTGAGTTTCCACCCTCCCACATTCACGGGGGCAGGAACCCCGACGCAAGCGGAGGATTGGCTGTCAAAGGTGCGCAAAACCTTGAAGGCCACAGATACTGAGGAAGAGCAAAAAGTTACATTGGCAACCTTCCTACTAGATGGGGAGGCGCAGCTGTGGTGGGACGAGATGGAGTTACATCAGCTAGCGGGAAGGCAGATGACAGATATCTCCTTTGTTGAATTTTCCAGACTGTTCTTGGCGCGGTATCTGCCACCGGCCCAACAGATAGAGATGGAAAACTAGTTCAACCGCCTGACTCAGGGTGATCGCATGATTGATGATTACCTGCATGAGTTTACACGGTTGGGGAGATACGCAGGAGCGACCTTTGCCGATGAAGCCCGGAAGACCAATCGGTTCTATGAAGGTCTGCGAGAAGAGTTGCGGTTCCTTCTGTCGGGGGCAATGACCCAGGGGTTTATGACCCTGGTTAATACGGCTCGTTCTTTAGAGAAAGATATGAAACGGTCCCAAAGCAGGAAGGAGCTAGCAGTAGTCAAGCCAGAATTCAAAGTAGCGAGCTCGGCAAAGTCTGGACGAGGCAACTGGAAGAAAGGAGCGCGACCGTCTGGGTCAGCTCAATCTTCAGCATCGGGAGTGACTGGGCATCGCCCAATCATCTGTTACAAGTGCGGCAAGCTGGGACATATTGCTCGTGACTGTCATAGTGGGAAGAAGATAGTTGCGGCCTATGCGGCAGAGAAAGGGAAGGCGGCAGAGTCAACCGCATCCCACGCTGCTCCAGCCCAGCCTAGAGTATACAACCTTGGCCAACAGGAGGCCATCAAACAGAGCGATGTGGTGACAGGTATGCGATAGTATATAGTTTTTATTGCTTTTTATACTTCATACCTTATGCAGCTTGTTAACCATTAATGTACTAGGCTTTGTCCTGATCTTTAATTATCCGGCGAGAGCACTATTTGACACGGGTGCTTCACATTACTTTCTATCGGAGGCCTTCATACAGCAACTTGGAGTGCCTTCGTCATTTAGACAGGAACGATTAGATGTGATGCTACCCATGGGTATTCGATGCGCGCGGATCGAGGTTGTGTGGTAAATGTACGAATAGGGAGTCAAGACTTTGATTTGGAAGCACTGATACTCCCGCTTTCGGAGTTCGATGTAATCTTTGGTATGGACTGGCTGTCAGCGCAGCATGCCTACATTGATTGCACGTCTAAGGAGGTCACACTGGGGCGGAATACCAAACGTGCGACTACATTTGCTGGTTTGCGTGGATCGAGCAAGACACTGATGTCTGCTATCCAAGTGGTCAAGGCGGTTCGGCAAGGCGTAGAGTTATGTGTTGTGCTAGTGGGGGCTGCAAAGCCTCAACCCAGTTTGAGTGATGTTCCTGTGATTTCAGAGTATCCAGATGTGTTTCTGAAAGATCTTCCTAGGGCGCCACCTCAGCGAGAGATTGACTTTACGATAGAGCTGGTGCCAGGTGCCAAACCTATGTCACGCTCTCCGTACCGAATTGCGCCAAAAGAGATGGCGGAGTTGAAGGTTTAAGTACAGGAGTTGCTAGAGCAGGGTTATATACGTCCAAGTACATCCCCTTGGGGTGCTCCGGTCCTTTTTGTGAAGAAGAAGGATGGAAGCCTGCGTCTATGCATTGACTACCGAGAATTGAACAAGCTGGCCGAGAAGAACAAGTATCCGATTCCTCGAATCGATGACTTGTTTGACCAGCTAGTGGGGTCAACTGTGTATTCAAAGTTGGATCTCAAGTCCGACTATTACCAGTTGCGAATTCGGGATTGTGATATCCCCAAGACAGCATTCAGTACTCGCTACGGACACTACGAGTTTACAGTGATGCCGTTTGGATTGATGAATGCGCCGTTAGTATTTATGGATCTGATGAATAGGACCTTTTGAGAGTACCTTGATCGGTTTGTCATTGTCTTCATTGACGATATCTTGGTGTACTCTCAGTCTGAAGAAGAGCACGCGATACATTTGTGCGAAGTTTTGGAAACCCTGCGGCGTAGTTAACTATATGCCAAGTTCTCTAAGTGCGAGTTCTGGCTAACCTCAGTGGCGTTCCTTGGTCATGTTGTTAGTGGCGAGGGTATCGCAGTGGATCCGGCAAAGATTGATGCAATCCAGAAGTGGCCCGTTTTGGCGACAGTAGCGGAAGTCAGGAGTTTCCTTGGACTTGCCGGCTACTATCGGCGCTTCGTGGAGAACTTTTCGCGGATCGCTCTACCTCTCACCACCTTGACGAGGAAGGATCAGAAGTTCATTTGGTCACCGGAGTGTGCACGGGCTTTTGAGGAACTGAAAAGGCGTCTGACCTCAGCACCAATTCTGTGTTTACCATCTGGTGCATAGGGTTGTGAAATTTACAGTGATGCGTCAGGGAGCGGCTTAGGCTGCGTACTTCTTCAGCATGGTCAAGTGATAGCTTATGGCTCTCGACAGTTGAAAGTGCATGAGCGGAACTATCCGGTCCACGACTTGGA